>JAKSZP010006218.1:0-18105 GCA_022478985.1 Massospora cicadina | reverse complement strand
ATGGGGTTTAAAAGAGGGAAAATAAACAAATAAAAATATCTTTTCTGGTAAAAATTTTTATTGGTAAAGGAAAGTAAGAAAATTGACCAACAATTTTCTCAGTGCCATGCAACTGATTAAATAGTGGTCAATTGGGTAGTGACAGGATGGGGTCAGGACCAAACAAAAATTCAACCTGACTGGTGCATTGTTCAGGAATGAGGGGGCTTATTCTTCGAGAACTGACATTTCAAAATTCAGTGGTGGGCCGAGTCTCTGTCAATTCAACCTCAAATGTCCAAAACAAGGCTTGACTACATTTTCAACAATTAGCATGACAGCGTTTGGCCCAACGGGCGATGGGAATCCCCCTAGGCCATCTCTTATAGGGACAGGTCCATTTGGTTGGAAATGGGTTTGGGACAGCCAACCCACCCACACTTGGTCATTTAACCATTTGTTTGGTCAAGAGCGGCATATCAGGTGCAGCGCCTGAATTACTATCTGAGGGCTTTTAACTTACATCGATAGCGCCCAATATTTGTTCAACTGGTCTGGAGATTGAATTGGAACCATCAGGCGATCTGGCCGATATCTCATCCTTTGTGCTTTTACAGCCATTCAAATTTTGCACATCTGCCAGATTGCCAGCTGAATTAAATCCAACTGATTTCAAATTGATAAACTTGGCACAGATTTTGCTAATTCCCCAACAGTTCTGCTGAGGTAAGTGTGAGTATTGGGGGTGGGATTCAAAGTGAACGAGCTGTTACCCATCGCTCATCTACTTTGTGAGCGAGGTCACCCTGAGTGATGAGGGGTACTGCCATCCTCTTCGGTATCTTCTTATTCAGGAATGGGAAGATGGAGTGATCGAGAGCCAAAGGATGTTCCCCAAGACTTACATAGACCCAGCTTAAGGGATGTTTTATTCCATGCCACAAAAAATATAGTATCCTTCTTGAAAGCCTATGAAAGAGATATGGAAAAGGCTACTAATTTCCAGAAGGTCAATAATATTCATTCTTGGTATGTGGGGATGCTTGGGAGATTATGACTCTCACCTTCAGGATTGTTAGACCTGGGCTCAAATTGAGACCACACTCATAAGAATTTGGCTCTGATCAGACCCTATTGAGTCAAAAACAATCTTACATTGCTATTTGCCTCAACAAAGCAAAAACCCTCTGTTTTTCATTTCATTTTTAAGCTAGTGACAATTGATAATTACTACTAATTGAATCAATTTAGATGACTCTATTACTGCTTTTCTTTCTGCCTTTAAAGCATGGCTTAAAAGCAAAATTCATATAGTAGGAATTTACCAAACCTTCTGTTGGGATTCAAGATATAAATCAAATTGAATTCCCTTCTTATGAATCAGGCCATGCTGAATCAGTCATCAAACCCACCTGAGCTAAATCTATTTCAGGATCCTCCTCCTCTATTCCTGGGTCACGTGGAACAGCATTTCCACCCATTCAGTCAGGTGAGCAACGCTATCCATTAAGGACGCCCATGAGGAGGCCATTATGGAAGATCAGTAAAGATCCTGAATGGATGAGGCCCTAATGATCCCAAAGGCACTGAGTCCCAATGCACCCTATAAATATCGAGGCCTTTTAGTTTAATAAAATATTTGGCATTCTAATCCCATTTTCCCGTTTCCTCCTCGGCGCTCTTTCCAAATTTTCCAGCTTTGAGTCACAATGAACCCTGGCGCCAGTCCAAAGACCTGTAGCACTGACAGAAGTGGTGCTTACTACAGGGGGCTCTGAGCTGTCCTAAGTGAAAACGTCTATCACAAAAATGGAAACCAATAGCAGCCCTGATGACCAAATGACTGGTCAATTGAGGAGCGTTACACGATGGGTTAGTACCTTGTGGTACGCAATGCCACCCTCACAGCTAGAGAGGCTAGAATTTTGTGCCGCCTTTCAACTCTCGCTGCCCTCCCTAGATGGGAGCCAATACCGACTCCAGTATAAGAATATCAATGATGTCATTCAACAATTAATAAATGGCATCTACTCTGAGGGCGCACACTCCAGCCACTCCTGCGCCTCCTCCGTACCTTCCACAATGCAAGACCTCTATGCCTCAGCCATATTGCCAGCTGGGGAGCTTACCCTGGGGCCTGAATGCTACCTTCATAACTTTGTCCACTCTGCTATCCATCACCTCCTCCAGTTAGTCATATTACACCATCAGGAGGTCTCCTGGCAACTAGGGCTCACCCAGAATTTATATTACTTCATTATTGACTTCTATGACGCTGCCTCCTCCTTTGTGCACAACAATTGTGAAGCTACTCTTGATAAGTGACGATTAATAAATGAGATCCAGGATCAAATTGTAGTTCTGAATAGCGGAATCTCTGGCTACCTCAAGGAGAAATTTCATCAAAACGCCCAGCTATTTGAAGTGACATAGACTCAGCATCTACTTCAAGTTAAAGAACTGGTACAATCCCTACAGCAGCACTACTGAGAGCTGGCCTCTCATGACTACCCCCCCACGGGTGCTGGGTGCCACCATAATCTGATGCAATTCTCAGCAGGGACAAAATGCCAACTGCAGGGCTATGCATGCATCAAAGTCACTTAACACATTTGCTCCTGCTAAGATCTGAGCTTCTTGATAAAAACGGTCGGTGAAACTAGCCAGGGTCTCATATTTGAGGAATTGGATACCCATGAACTCTTATTTATGATTCACCATCTGAGTAGGGCTTTAAACTCCAACATAATGGCTGCTTTGGCTTCCATGTACGACCAACTATCTCAATTGAGGTGAGGTAGCACCAGAAGTTGGCAGTCTGTGCTAAGGCAGTTTATTACGATCACCACTTTTTGACAGTCTGCATAGCTGAACATGGACATCTCAAATAAGCAGAAAAATGCTGGGCGTTATCCCAGTGAAAGGAGCCAATTTTGGTGCATTTCAAAATTCCTTGGTTGCTCCGCTTATAGAAGATCCTGACCCAGCTACTTGAGAAGCCATAGTAATGGCCTCAGGAGTCATTTCCGACACACCAGCAAATGGTTTAGGCATGTTTTGGGGTGGAGAGGTCTTCCCAATTGGCATTTCAAATGCCTTTGCTTTGACATCATTCGCCTCAAATTGTTCACAATCACATTTGTGTTTTTCCAATTCCTCCATACGCTTGGTCATTTTTGTCATCTCCTCATGAAACTGCTGGATGCATTCTTGATCTGCTTCCAATTCAGTTTTCTGAAATAAAATTTCTTCAATGAGTTAACACTCTTTCCACTTCAAAGAGGCAACTTTCCCACATTGATTGTTATTTACTATTCCTAATTGTTTGAGCGTCTCCTCCGCCTTGATCATATGCACCTCTAATGTACTAACATCGGCTTGAGATGCTGAGCTGAGCACATTTTTATTAATGGCCTGTAGTTCCACCCTGAGCTTCTGAAGCTCTTCCTTATAAGACATTGTTATTTAAATTGACTTTTAACAACTCAACTACCCCCTGTAGTGAGCACCAATGTTAAAATCTTTGTCTTGGATGGTGGCTCTCTTCTGGCCCTAGATTTCAACTGCACAGATTCGTGGATTCTTGCATTGATTGTCTGATTGAAGTTGAGTAACTGGGGCAATAATAGTATGAAGACTATTGATAGAGTTGAATCCCCAAAAGCCACGTTGAGTGAAAAGTCCACGCTAAACTGGTGCTTCTTCATCTTAAAGATATTCTGGTACTGGTAGGGAACACTTTCCCTATTCTCTTCATGCAGAGCCAAACAGAGACTTGATAGTAACAACTTAAGTATATCTGATCCTTGCACTCTTCTCTTAAGAGTAAAACAACCAATTTTAAAACAACTTAATTAATATCAATTTGAATCTGCTTTTATTGGGGAATAAGTTTTGGGTTTTTTAATTTAGAATCGGCACACAACTTTTCAGCTGTCCGCAGAGAACTATTTATGCTCCTATACTGGTTTGACCCTCAGTTTTAGGCACCAAATCTCATTGGGTACCATTGCCTTGGGTTTCTTAGGCAGCGTAATCCTTGGGTGTTTGGAGGACCAAACAATTGGTATCAGGTACTTAAAATTAATTGTTTTGGCCGATGACATTATACTCTTCCTCCAGCATTCAAAAGCTTTGGTAGTTTCTGATGCTCCAATCTGTTACGCTTTAAACAATTACCTACAATATGACTATCAGGTGTTATTTAATACCAAATTATTGCTTGATTTCGTTGGGGATGATTCCCAATAAAATTCTCATCTGTTGGCGAGCCTCTTATATCATTGGGGATGATGCCTGAAAATAATCTATTATTTGGCGACATCTAATATTATTAGGGATGATGCCCAATGATAATATCATCAATCAGCCACTATTGCAAAATCTATACAATTATAAATTAATCATCAAATCTTATAATTAGTTATAAGGTTGGCTTATGTGATCATCTGCAATTCTGACGCTTCTTCTTGAACATCTTGGTGTATCATCATTCAGAATTGGCCTCTTTCCCATTGAGGGATATCAGGAGTTGGGATTGGTGCCAGAACTCTAGGTATAGAATGGATGTTTATAATATTGGTTTCTGCATCAGTGTCAATTTATATGATTCAATTTCATGATATTGCTCTGAACTACTGGATTCTGATGCTTAAATTTAGCCCTTAAATGTTTTTCCAAACTGTTTTTTGGCCAAATGGGCAGAGCTTTTTCTTTTTTTAGCACTAGTGGTGCCTAACCTAAAAGGGGAGCCTCTACGCATCTTTGTCTGTAAATGGGCCAAACAAAGGGATTATTAGAAATAAAAAAATTTCTGATATGGCACCTCAGCTAACAGCTTAAGAAGAAATATTAGAAGGGGAGGAAGCTTTTGGGAAACTTTTGTCCAGCGCCTGCTTTAGCTGGCAGACCATGGCGGACAGCATTGGGGTGGGAGCACTAGTGACATAGGTCATAAGGAAATATAGTTGTGGGTTTTTTTTGTTAATGAGGCTGGTGGTTTCCATCACCTCAACATATTGTGCAAGTTGATGTTCAGCAAAAGTGATGAGAGCTGGCACACAAGTGAATGACTTAATGCGCTGGCAGGTTTTGGGATAACTAGGGTTAGAAAGAGAAGTTTTTGCCACATTGATGCAAGCGCGGCTTAAACTGAAAGCAAGATCCTAAAGATCATACTTCGCATCTTCCTCAAAATCAAGAGGAAAATGGGGATAGGAATACCCTCAACAAGGAGCTTTATTGCCCCATGGAGTTGCTGGCGGAGTAGGGTGTTGGCAGGGGCAGCTGCAACCTTGACTGCCATTTTGTTAATATTTTTGTAATTTGGAAATATTGTTTTTTTGGACAAAAATGGCAGGAACGCAATTTGGAAGGGTCAACAAAGAACTCCTCCAAAGCAAAGTTTGGTTTCACATGGTACAGCCGTTAATTCTCATCAATCCATTTGAGAGCCTCAAATGGATTGGATTTGGCCAGCACTGGGCCAGCCACATGAATTGGGGCTGTGGCAGGAGCTGATTGGCCACATGCTGTTGACCATGGCAGCTCATCTGGAACTGATTCAGCCATTGACTCAGGATTTCATAATTCAGTCAAATTTGTATTATAATTTTTACAATTTTTTTTAATTGGCTGCTGCTTTTTTAGCAGCACCAAATTGCCAGAGGTTGGGGTGGGAGGATCGAGCCCCATTCAAAAATTGGGGCAAAATGGCCATGGGCCCACGCCTGAGGGCTGAGTGGCAGAAATGGCAGAACCAGAAACTGTGAGGCACTTGTGCTTTGGTGGTCAAGCTTGAAGCACAATGGAAAAATGATGCGGCCAATTTAGATGCGCACCCAGAATGGGTGATCAAGGGCGGATCTGATCACAGTGTGGGGGGAATCATGAGGTGAGAATTGAGATGAAATGGGCATATCATTGCAAAGGTGCGAGGCCCTGCCAACTGATCCAATGGAAAGAGCTTTTTCCCATTTCTCTTTTGTCAAAGCTGGTGAGCATTGGCAGCTTTGTTTTTTGAGGGATTTGAGTCCTTTTTTAAATAAAGCTTGATTGGACATTATGCTTTTAAAGTCTTTGGCCATACTGACTACTCAGGATTTTGCAGTTGATAATTGCATTCTGAGTTTCCCAATTCTCCTGAGTAATTTCAGTATTTCTGGCCTGCAATCTTGACACAACTGTCTAAATTTTTGAAAATTCCTCTTTGTTCAAGACATCATCCTCATCCTTATTCAGGACGACTGATTTTACTGCATGAGCTCCCCCCGCTGTGATAAGATTTTGGGAGTAGGAGATATCAGCTTTGGAGCCTTGGTGGCTGGTAAAATAATCTGAGATGTCCTTGTTGCTAGTTTCCATCTTATTGCCACTTTCTTATCTGGCCAAATCTTCCAGGAATTGTTTATGTGAATCCATTTTGGAAAGTGTTACTGGTTCTGAGTGAAAACCAGTTGTCAAATTCCAAGGATAACTTTTAATAATTATCATGCAAACTTATTCAGGATGAAGTTCTGTAGATTGATCTTCAATATTGCCAGTGGTTTATGGTATTCACACCTTTCAGAAACTCACTAGGCATAATTGAATAACCATAACTCTTCTGGTCAAATTTGGACTTAATTTTTCTAACGTAATTGGGAACTTCTTCCAAGGCAGGATTATTTACAGGCTGTAAATTGGACGTTTCCAGATTGTTGACATTTATAAAGTTAGGATTCATAAAAAAAACCAGGAAAGAGATAAAATAAATATATCCGCTAAATGATAGTATTTATTTGATAATCAGTCATTAGTCCAGGCGCTGGTATTTATACCTCTAGGGCATCTCCTAGCCACATTTAGAGCACAAAAATTCAACAGATATTTTACCACCTCATTTTGGCCCTTGAGCTTATACTACTGAGACCTATTATCAGGTTTATTGGTGGCAAAATACTCTCAAATTTGGAGGGTTTCAGGGACAAAAATTTCGATAAAAACATGTAAAATTATCCTAGGGTCTTTTTGATATGAGTTTCGTCATACTGCTGTTAAAATACACCTTCTGTGAAATTCTTGCATCAATCAAAGTAGATGACATACCCCTAATTGGGATGTTGGCAAACCTCTCTCTCAATACCACTAGTTACTCCCTTTTGGCCTGACCATGTGCAAGTGCTATTGTGCTGATTAAGTGGATCAACATTCGAATTTCGCCCTAGGGCGAGAAATTGATTATGTTAACATTTGTCTGATTGTCCATGGGACCTTTAAACGTTAACTTTAGGTCAGTCCCAAACTTTGTATACTAGATGTTTAATACTGTTCCCAATAATCGGGACCAATTGCCAAGATTTGATGCAGTGATAATCAGCCATAATGTGCAAGCGTATTTGCCTAAGCCTTTTGATTAAGTACTTGATCAAATTAAGTTGAGATATACAGCCCATGCTGTGTAGTTGCAATAGGCTTTGAGTTGAGAATTAGTATAGCTTGAGCATTAAGAGGATAATTGGCCTGATCTGATGGTTGTCAAAGGGTTTATTTTTGAGTCAACCACCAGAATGTGACACACTCTGCAAAAAAACCAACAGTGGGTCAGGGCTCATGCCACAGCTGCCAGCTCCTTATCATAGATGGCCCAAGACTGCTCCATAGGAGATAACTTGCAGGAAATTAGGCGACAGGGTGCACTAACCCTAATGCTCTTAAAGCAACACAGCCCCCACCACAACAGATGACGCATTGCAGGCTACAATATAGGGCTTGGAGGTGTCTGCATGTTTCAGGATAGGGGGAGACAAAAATATCTCTTTGATTGACTCAAACGCCTGCTGTCACTCATGCATCCAACAAAAAGGGATATTCTTACCCATAAGTGGATGAAGTGGGATGGCTAACTGGGATAAGTCAGGAGAGAATTTTTTAGGAAATTATTGTGCTTAAGAAGATTCTTTATTGCTTTTGGGTCGTTGGAGTGGGCCACTCATGGATGGCATCCAACTTGTTATAGGGAATGGCGTACCCATCTTTTAAGATGAGATTGCCTAAAAATGTGACTTCCTCATGATAAAACTCGCATTTAGAAGGTTCAACAAATAGGCACCCTTATGTAAGGCCGTCACAACTGCTTCTAAATCTTTTTCATGTTGTTAGGGAGTCAGGGAAAGTACATAGATATCAACAATATAAGCTATTATGCAGGTGAACCTTAGATCACCCAACACACTATCAATAATTCTTTTATTGCGGCTGGTGCATTCTTCAACCTGAAGAGCATTACTCAAAATTGGAAAATACCCCTCTTCATTAATATAGCGCTTGCCATTCATGACCTTCCATCACCCAAATTTGGATAAAGGCATTAACAAGGTTGAATTTTTAGAACACACTCAATTTTGAAATCACTTGACTGATAGTTTGCTCCAGTGGCAAAAGGTAGGAATCATGAACCGTGAATCTTATTTAGGTGACCATAATCCACAAAGGGACAAAGAGAACCATTGGCCTTCTTGGAAAAAACGATGGGAGAAGCAACTGGCGATGTCTCTTTGAACAACCACTCTTTCTTAATCATATCATCCAACCATACATTAAGAGCAGCTTCTCATCCGCTGTGTGTGGGTACAAAGGGCTGTTAACATCTACCACCTGCACTTTTATTATGAGCCCTAGATCAAATTTAGTATGGCGAAGTTGGTCCACTTTCTCAAAATTAAAGATACTTCGATATCCCATTAATGCCTTAGGAAAATCTAATGGAAGGCCCGCAGGGTAAACAAGGGAAGTGATGGAACTGCGGCCTTGAGTTTTTGTAAGAGTATCCACTAAGGGAAACTCGCCTTTCGTTTGGTCATAAGTATATGACAAAATATTGGACTCCAGGTGAACTTTAACATGCTGGCGACGCCACCAACCCACTTTTAAGATTACCAGAAACACCAAATTTGGCATTGTGTAGAACCACTCAAAAAAGCTAAACTGGTGAACAGAGAAAGGGACAGGTCATCGAATTAGTTATGAGGGCTGAGAGGCCAATGAAGTGACCATCACTGTAGGACCCAATTCTAAGTCAAGTTCCAACTGGTGGGCTAGCTCTACACTCATAAAATTACCCACTACTCCAGTGTCCACCAAGGCCTCAAAGGATATATGGTGAGCTCTGATACTAATTTTCATTGGCAATAAAAAGTAGGAGAAATTCTCTTTATTGGCAGTTATAGTTGAGTCTGTAGATAAGGAAGAGATGGTACTAGGATTGGGAGAAACCACTAGGTTCACAACAGGAGTAGCTACTTCATAAGTTGGAATATCAGAATATACAGACATGGGCACGTGAGCCATGATAACTATTGAGGTTGAATTGAACAATGATTTAGAGCTGGAGTTTGACACCAAGGCCACCTCAGTGGCTCTTAGCATGAAGATCTTATTTTGGAGGGTGGGCTTAGACATTTTGATAGGTACTAGGCTATTGTGGCCATAGTAGAAACTCTTCACAACCTTATACAGCTGAGATAAAAGGACCACTGCTACGCCCATCTCAATGAGAAGAGCGTAAATAGTTAAGACTAATGATTAGTTAATTATATCAGGAAGATACCAAGTTAATTTTAGACTTACCTGCTGTAAACTTTTGGGCACATTTACTGCACAGGTTGGTTGTTGAGTAGAACTACAAACACTAGTTATATGGTGACAACTAGTAGGTTTAGTCTTCAAAATAAGTGGCAAAAAATCCATTCTGGTAATTATAATTGGGAAAAACAACTAGGGGACTTATTTTACCTTCAATCTTCAATTTAGAAGTAAATATAAAACTATATTGCAGTTGAATTCTGTTTTTTATTAAAAAATGTTAGGGGTTTTTATAGGCAGAAGGCGGACACCTTTTCATATAATTCTCTGAAAATCAACTGATTAGTCCCCTGAGACTTCTAACTCTTGGGATTAACTTCTGATGGTAGCGAATGTCTTCATCTTAATTAATCCCCAGCAGTGTAACCATTTTTGGATCAGCGACAATCCCCTTGTGTTAAAAATTGTACACAGATGGTTTGGGGCCATGTTACCTGATTACTACTACTAGCTACTGCCAAAATAAGCATTAAAACGATTCAGTAGCTTTGTTAAAGTGACCCTAATTGTTCAATGCCTCTGCTGTAATGATTCATTATAGCAATCTGACTATTGGTAATTTTGCTTTCATCAAGTTACCTAATTAACATCGATGGGCATGATGTCTGACGAAATATCAATTTAAACAATTATCAGATTATTTCCTTTAATGAATATCAACTACTAATGTAGTTGGGGATGATCCCCAACAAAATATTAATTGGATCATTATTGGAAGAGGTCTTTTGATTAATTAAGACTAACATTTTAGTCAGGTGTGATGGTCAATGAAATATTAATCAAAACAATTGTAAGATTATGTCCTTTAATGAATTTCAAAAACTAATTTAGTCTGGGATGTTCCTCAATGAAATAGTAATCAGATCTCATCATTGGATTAGGTCTTTTAATTACTTATGACTAATAATTTAGTTGGGGATGATCCCTGACAAAATACTAAATAAAATCAACCGTCAGATTATATCCTTTGATTATTTATGATTAATAATTTATTTGACAACCATTGCTGAACAATCAGTTGCTTTAACAACCATCAATTTTTAATTGGCAAGTGAGATGGATAATGTGGTCAACCAAATTTCCAACACCCCCCACTTGACCATATTACCCAGCGAGATAGTTTTTCAGAAGCACATGATTCTTTTCAAGACTTAACTGAAAACCTAGCTCAGAGGTCCATCTACTGGACTTAACTATCTCATTAGTTCAGAGGTCCCCTTTTTGTTGCCACCTTTGTTGAGTGCAGTCATATGACCTCATGCCATACCAGGACTATTTGCCTCAACACTGGCCATAGCCTGGAAAACCTGTACTCCCCCAGGTTGGGCTCTCCATTTATGATCAGAGCAGATCTTCTTCATTTTTAGGGATGATATATTTTAGCGCCTCAGGACTAATTCTGATGAACCTAGTTGCAAACAAGCTGGCCCTGCTGACAATAGTAGGGAATAATGCCCAATGGTTTTTGAGTATGAGTAATTATAATTTTCATCATTCTTTTTTATATATTTTCATTATTATTAAATTATTTTCCTTATTATGGTTTTTTTCTGGTGTTTAATTGTTTTTTCGTTTTCTCTTTATATATATATTCTTTTTAGTGCAATATTTTTAAATATTTGCTATGAACTCAGTTAACTATATGACCATTAAGGATATTTTTGTTATATAGGCATCTGTTGCCAATTTGGAAATTACTTTGAAGGGACCTATCCATAAGGCATTCATCTTATTTTGTCAGCCAAATCCATGTGTATCACAATAGTATACTTTATCTCCAATTTAAAATCTTTTTATGGGTGGTCATTTTTTATCATCATATGTTTTGCCTGGATCCTTTTCCAAAGGGTTTCAGCGGATGCTTGGGATTGTAAACCAATCATAATATTAGCTACTCAATTTAAATCCTGGTCCAGCCTCACCCCTGAAGTTAATTCCAATGCTGAGTATAGAATTGGTGGTAAAGCGGCTTTTCTTCCATATAGCAATCTGAAGGGTGTTTTTCCAGTTGAGGAATGATAGCTGACATTATAGGCGAATGTCACTGAACTTAAGTATGAAGCCCAAGTAGACATTTTTCCTGCAATCAAATTTTGTAACATAGCGGCTAAGGTAACATTCACTCTCTCAACTAGTCCATTCATCTCTGGCCAATATGGGACTGATATGACCCCCTTGATTCCCATAAATTTATTCAATAGGGGTATGACAAATGAGGTAAAATTCGTTCCATTATCATTCAGGATCACTTGAGGGCAGCCATGCCAATATATCACTTGATCCAGAATAAATTTGGCAGTATTCATCGCATCGACCCATACCATAGCCTTGGTTTCAATCCATCAGGTCAGGTGATCAATTGCAACTATGATATATCACATTCCTCTAGTGTTTATACTTAGAGGTCCCATGACATCAATTGATACTGTATGCCAGGAGAATCCTGGTCGCACTAAACAATATCCATCCACAAATTTGTGTGGCTTGTGGAGCTGACACTCTTTACAACAAGAAAAAAAATCTGCTGTATCATAGTTTAACGATTCCCAATATTAATATTAGCGAATATGCTCTAGAGTTTTCTTGAGGCCACCATGGTTGACATCTTTGTGATTGGTGCGAATTATCTCTGTTTGTTAGGATGGTTTTGGGAACAAAAGCCTTTTATCATTCACTATTTCGAATAGCTGTCCATTCTTTTGTTCTGTTCCCTCCATGGCTTTTTTGTAACGCCATTTGAACTTCTGGTGGATCGTCCTCCAACTCTCCTTTAACCATTTGTTCAAATAGGTCATCAGCACAATCTTATACTGCAAGAATTACTGGTAGTCGGGATAATCCATCAGAATTTTGGTTTTTATCCCTGGCGCGATGCTCAATTTCATAGTTATATGCTTGCAATTTCAAGGCCCATCATGCTAGTCTTCCCTCAGTTTCTTTTAAGTTATGCAACCAACGGAGAGATGCATAATCAGTTACAACCTTGAAATGCATCCTATGAATATAAACACAAAATTTATTGCAAGCGTAGATAACTGCAAGACAATTTCACTTGGTGACTGTATAATTCTTTTCAGCCTTGGTTAAGGTAAGGCAGACATATACCACTGAGTGTTCTTCGCCTTGTTCATCCACTTGACTAGGTACAGCACCTATCACCATGAGCAATGCATCTGATTGTATAATAAATGGTCAGTCAAAATTTGGATTTTTGAGTATCAGGCTGGTCATCAAGTTTCACCGTAATTTTTCAAATGCTCCTTGGGCCATTTCATTCCATTCAAACCCTTTTTTCAGACCCTTAAGCAGATTTAATAATAGAGCCGGTATTTTTGCAAAGTCCTTAATAAGACAGCAATAATAACTGACCATTCCTAAAAAGACTTGTATATCACAAACACTTTTTGGCAATGACATCTACTCAATAGCATCAGTTTTTTGTTTTTTTTTGGTTGTAATCCATCCACATTTATAACGAAGCTCAAATATCTAGCTGCTCCATAAAGAAGTGACACTTTTGGGGCTTGATTTTAAGATTGGCAGCAGTTAATTTCTTGAATACTTCCTCTAAATGTTGTAAGTGCTCGGTAAATGTTTGACTAAATACATTGATATCATCTAGATAGACTAGAACACAGGATAATTTGAGGTCACATAAGATGGTATCCATAGCCCGTTGAAAAGTTGCAGGGGCATTATATAAGCCTTGGGGCATCCGCGTAGGCTGGTAAAGCCCTTGTGCCGTTATTATGGCACACTTCTCATGGTCCTCAGGTGACATATCAATCTGCCAATACCCCAAGATGAAATTCACTGTTGAAAAGAATTTAGCCCCACCTAACTGATCCAATGCATCATCAATTTGCAGCAAGGGGTAAGAGACTTTTTTTGTGATTATATTAAGATGGCAAAAGTTGATTACAACCCATTTTTCCTTCCTTTTTTGACAATTAATATCAGACTAGCCCATGAGCTGGATGAAGGCACAAGCAATCATGCTCCAACAACTTTTCTATTTCTTCAGCAACTACTGCCTCAGCTGCTTGGGACCTTCGAATAGGCAATATTCTAATCAGGGCAGCTTCCTAAGTGTCAATTTGATGGAGTACGTTTTCTGCACACCCAAGATCATGGTCATTTTGGGCGAAAATAGTTTAATATCATTTGAATAAAGCCAATACTTTATTTTGCTGATCTTTGGTTAATCCTGATAATTATTTTTAAGCAATTAATTTATGAATGCTTCCAGATAAATCTGGTAATTCCATTTCATTTAAGTCCCCAAATTTGTGGAAGGAATGGAGCTCTGTTATAGGGATTAACTGGGCGAATGCAACTACTTGATTTCACTTAATTATCATCGGCGTTTTTCCTAGATTGGCTAATAAAATATGAATTTCCCCATGACCAGGAATCGGGATCCCTGGAGCTACCCAAGGTTCAATTCTTGATCTTCGCCAGGGAGCCTCGATTTCTATATATAATTGCTCAGGAATTTTCAGAGTCAGTCCAGTATTGACCACTGTCTGCCTCCCAGGCTGTAGGATTAATTCTTTTTTTACTTAGATTGGGATCCCTTGGTTTTCATTCACACGTTTTGGTAAAGAGTGGATCTTCTTACCAACTAGTTTATAACCAATGGGAAGGATGTCATCCTTATATATCACGTTTATAGAGTTATTCCTCTGTTTAAGGGGGGCATCCCCCTTCCAATGATAGCTCAATGGTAGCATCTGGCCTAAGATTGTCATAATATTCACCTCAAAGTCACATTTTACTCCATAATTCTGCATGAAGTCAGTGCAAATGATAATATCATAATTTTGGTTAAGTAGAACAATTGCTGGCTCAGACACAACTAGAGATCCAAAACAAAGAGGTAAGGAACTATAAGCCTCACAGGAGGTAGTAGGATTAGGCCCAGAAATACCATACTGCTTTTGATGTGCTATATCTGTCAAAATCTTTAGACGTTGTCAGGATTTTTCCCATATTCCCAGCCTGCTATATTACCTGGTGTTGCTAGGAAAAAACCCTAAGGCAAAGTGAATCAAAATCTGTCACCCTGAGTTTTATAGGAACTACATTTGGGGGATTTTGAGATATTCACCTGGTCATATCCATTGGGGATTGATCTGGATGAATACCTAAGATCTCATCAGGTGGAGTGGCTGACTAAATAGAGGTATCTGATAGTAATTTTTTATCAGGTGTACTAATTGGGATCAATCAGGTTTCATCACTGACTGATTGGGAAAGAACAGTGAGTTGTGAGGCGAGTGACGCTGCCTGCAACTAGCAAATTGATCGGTTGGTGAAGTGACCTGCCATAATGGATAATAATTCCCATTACCTAAGCAGGTCGCTAGCCAATAATGGTTGGTTCACTTGGATTGAGAGGAAAACATTAGGGACACGTTTTCCAACTCTTTCCATTTAAGGTCTCAAGGGTGTCCAATGATGGAATCCTAGCCAGGATGGGGAAGACCATCACTGCCAAGATGAGGAAGGGTGATTTAATGGCAATGGCTGCTGTTTCATTGAAGAGGTGTCAACTGAGGGTTAGACAGCCAAATCCTCCAATATATAATTCCCTATGATTTACTATAATAAACACATTATTATTACCAAGATTATTATTACTAACGTTATTATTATCAACGTTATTATCTGCAGTAATATTGTCAATTTGGTGTATAGTTAGACTATCAGCTTCTATTGTATCGTTCTATCTCAAGGATATTATTGAAGAAGGTAATAATTGGAATACTCTCAGAGAGAAGAGTAAAGTTTTGAGTGGGGATCTAGAGACAAAGGAACCACAATCAGGGATAGCTGACAACTGTGTGTTGGGCTGAGAGAGACTGTCATCAGGGTATCTTAACAAAGATCAGGTGGAAAAAAATATAGGGAACGAATCCCTACAAGTACGACTTACAGAGTATTTAATCAGAAGTACTGGCCAAAGCGTTAGCCTAACAATAGTTTAATCTCAACTACAGATAATAGTCTCCATACTATTATCAATTAATACATTTTATACAATGTGATAAAGTGCATGAGGAAATCAAACCTGTTCAGTAAAAAGGTTACTGGGTTGGGACCATCTAGTACTAAAAAAAGGTTACTGGGTTGATGGCCAATAATCAATCCTAAGTAAAATTTTACAAGTTGGTGCTCAATACAGGGGTAGTTGAGTAAAGAATATATTATAATGTCATATAAAGAAGAAATGCGCAAGCTGTGGACCGAGATTGCTTCTGTGAATCAGAATGCCTTAAACTCAGCAGACCATCAGGAGTTCACGGCCTTGGAAGAACAAGTCACCAAGGTGGAGGAAGGAGTAGAAAATGTAGCCAACTTCAGGAATGAGTTACTCAGCAAATTAAACCTGTTAAAGAAGAAAGAAGGAGACCTTGTTTGAGAGGTCCTATTCATGAAAATGGAGTGAGAAGGGGATTGCGTTCATTTAAGAAAGTTTGGTGCAGATATCAAGAAATTGATCAAAGAAGTGAAGGACTTGAAAGCTCACAGATGTGCTTGTGAGCCCAATATGGCCAGCGATGCCAAAGAGAGAAGTCCTTGCATGATACTTGGGAAGTCGAATACCCCAAGAAATATGCTGCCCGCTTTAATGCCAATTTAGAGATGATGCCCAAAGTCACTCCACAAGTTAGCTGAGTAACTGAACCAAGAGAATTGGCCCAAAATGATTTTGAAGAATTTAGAGCAACGCCAAAATTGCCAACATTCCATCGAGATAACGCCCCAGCGTTTTTCTGACTGTTTGAAATGACTATGAATGGATACGGGTATTGTCAAAAGGCGTTGATGGTCATGCACTGCCTGACACCGACTTTCAATACCTAGTGTTAACTCACCTGGAGGGGGACAGCTGGTAATATGCCAAAACAAAGGCGGCCATAATGAAGGAGTTTTAGAAATCCAACCTGCATGTAAAATGCAAGAGAAAATTTATGGAAATTCAATTCCATAAAGATGAGTCTCTTGCTAGCTTCGCAGATCAATTTTACCAGGAGTCGCAGATCTTGACTGGAGAAAAAGCGTTGGATGACTTTGATGCTAGAATCTCTTTGCAAGCGGCCCTTTGGCCCTATTGCGATTTGCATTGATTGATGTATTTCATATTTGCGATGGTGATAACTACCTCACAAATGGTATACAACCTGAAGATTTTGGGAGCGACGTTAGATGCCACAGATAGATGCTTCAAGTCTAATCCGGTCCAAAATCTAAATCCCATGAAAGAATATGAAGGAGCAAAAGAGGCTACCAACTGAACTGTGCTGGAAATATGCCCAAAAGGATTTAGATGGTTAATCAAGAAAGAGAAGGTCTGCTATCAGTGTGGCGGGAAAGGACATTTCTCTGTACACTGCAAAAAGCTGAAGGATCAGATTAACGTGGTCCAGTCCAAGGAGACAGCAGTCGCCAAAGATTTGGGAAAAGGGCTCACTGCCTAGCCGAGGAACATTCTAGTGCGGCGGAGAAACCTGTTCCTCCTGATATCATGAATGAAGAAATAGACATTAGCAATCTGTTTGTAGACAACGAGCAGGATCAGCTATACCAAGTGGTCAACATGGATGTGAATGCCGTGACCAGAGCTGGGGCAAAGAAGATCAACCTCAAGATAATTCAGGAAGTTGCCAGCCATACACCTGACAACTGGTGGAGAAGATTCAAACTGCCAAGAATCCTGATGAATTATCAGATGTCTTTTTAGATGAGGCCAATCTGTCTATCCCCCTCAGCGCAATAAAGGAATCATTTCCTGAATTATTGGCGCAGATTATTCAACCCTAGATTTGGCTAATAACGCCACCATTCACTCAGTAAATACTATATTACAATACTTCAAGTGTATATATATAGATATCTAAGTGAATTAAGTGAGGGTGAGGGTGATTGTCAACATTGGAGCACCTATCAATATTGTGTCAACCAAGCTGGTGAAGAGGATGAAGATCCCATTGGACTTGGAACACAAGAGAGAATATGGAACAGCTGGGCCAAACACCACTGTCAGGAAGTTGATATAACTGGAAAATACACTACCTATATTGGCGGATCACAGGGGAATCAAGATGAGTCTCAAGATTTACAAAAAGGGGATACATGAATTATAATTGAGAAAAATGAGAACATTTGGTGAATTGAGAGGAATTATGCTGAGATTTGATATGAACGAGAGCAACTCAAAAAAGGAAGAAGAATAGAAGATACCAAGCCAAGGATGCATCCAGCTGGGGAATCGAGGTATAAAGAGCCTGATGGAAGATTGAAAGGGGATAGTCTTTTACAAGAAAAGAGGGAGCGCAGAATGGTCTGTGAGATATTATTAATAAAAGGTAGAAATAAGGGGCAATAGCTTCATATATATTTCATCCAGTTTTATTATAAAGAATTGGCGATCCTCATATCATTCAATTGGGTTGCTCAGTGGCTATACCCTGTGCAAATCCAACTTGGCGACAGCAGACC
>JAKSZP010006217.1:0-18159 GCA_022478985.1 Massospora cicadina | reverse complement strand
CAGCCCATTTGAGATTATTGAGAAGACTGGCATGGATGTCTACACAATTAAGAACCCGCTGGGGGTCAGGTTATCAACTGAGTCCACACAAAGTTCCTTCAAGCATACAAACAGTAAGAACTTATCATCCAGTCAAGGAGGGGGTAATGTTACAATTCCAATATGATTGGATGATAAGCCCTAAGTCAATATGGCGGAATGAATGAAGTCCGCTGGAATTGAACTGGTACTGGTAATTTAAGCACTTCAAAATGAGGCATTTGGCGAATTGAGAGGATTTATGCTGAGATTCAATACAAGTGAGAGTGAGTCAAAAAGGGAAGAAGAATAGAAGAGTACCAAGCTGAGGATGCATCTGGCTGGGGATCTGAGGTATAAAGAGTATGATGGAAGATAAAATGTTTAGAGGTTTTTATGAGAAAGAGGAGCGCAGATAAACTCTGTGATTATATTATAATAAACGTGGAAATAAGGGGCGATAGCTCCATACATTTTATTAAGCTTATTATAAAGTTGGCGATCCTCATATTGTCCAATTTGGTTGCTCAGAGTCTCATACACTGTGAAAAACCAACTCAGCAGAATTGAGCCCAAACACCGAGAATTAACACCTTAAATCTCAATTTCCTTATTTAGTCAAGTGCCCTTAATTGTGAGGGCACTATTCTATTCTATTCTATTTTGCTTTTTCTTTTTTTCCAACTTAGAATAAAATTGTTGCAGTCCTAATTTTTTAGCTTTTTTTAATTTTATTTAAAGTATTTTTAGCATCAAGTATGCATTGTGGTCAACATGCTTGCTCTCAAATAGCTGATTCTTGTCATATGTAGGGCTTTCTGAGCCATAATTCCTCTTATTGCTTGGTGCCTTGGGTGGTTCCATGAGAACTCAAATGTCATTGCCAAAGCAAATCTAGGCTCCCCTGGTCCAAACACCTGTCTTAACTTTGTTATGTTTTTCTGACATGTGTAAGGTTCCAGGCTTCAGCTATCAACTTGCATAGGACCTTTAACCCTTTTGAACAAAGAGGGGCACCAATAAATAGGCTCTGCCTATTTTTAAAGATCCATGACCTAGAGCATATCCTATATAAAAATGGGTAGCAGAAGAACCTCACTGTTTGACCTATTCCAGCTTTAAAACCACCTCAAGCTCAAATCCATATCTATCACATAATCAGCAGAGTATTATACAGAGAAATTTTAACAGCTTTATTTTGATTTTAGAGGTATGTTTAAAGTGGTCACTATAAAGACAATTTCCCTCCACAAAAAACAAATCCACCCAGAATAACCTTAGTTGTAGTAAAATTTGATACCTGAGGCAACACAGTTAAAAATAATCTACAGATGAGATTAGCACTATCAAAAGTCAACCAAAATATAGTATCCAATGGGCTTTATATGCTTTAGCAAGTTCAAAGATTGCAGGGTAGATTTGAATGATTAAAAATCCAGAATTGGACGATCAAAACCCCAAGGTAGAATATTGAATCTGTTACAATTAACTTATCAGCAACTGTGGTTAGCACATGTAGATTGCACTTAAATAGATAGTATTCCATATGATGATAGAACCCTAAGAAAAAAGGAGAATTACAAATTTATTGACAAATGGTTTTTATCTAATAAAATAATGCACATCATATTATCTAGTACTGATAATGGTGGAAGGGCTCACAGTTTTTGTTTTTAAGTTGTGCTAGATCCAGCAACAACCAACTAAAAATCAAGAGGATCCCTATCAAATACTAATCCCTTTTATGAACCTATTAAATCCCAGGCTCTTCTGGTACCAAATACTTGGTAGCCAAATTGCTCTGAGGAATATTGGGAGAATAGATGACTGTTCTAAAAGACAGGGAAATCAGCAAACTGAAAGCAAAAATTTGTGTCAACATGAGGGAAAGGCTGAGTAATATAACTCATATTTATGGCGCTTTAAATGGTGTGGCGTCCAGAGAGTAGTAATAGTTATATATAAAGTGACTTGATTACCACGACTGCAGAGTGAGGTAAATCAAAGTAAATTAGTAAATCTAGATTTAGCGCTGTCAGAGTGTTGAGGTATTGATTGTAACAATGAATAATACCTATAAATGATGTTAGTGTCTGATTAATGTAGTTTATTTAACCAAATTGTAAATGCCAGATTAACATTGGAGGAAAGGCAACAGTGATTAAAGCCTCCAATTAAAGTTAGTTATTTGTAAATTAACTAAATGATTAATCTTTTAATATGGTTGGGAAGGCCATTTTATAACAGAGTCCCAAAGTGAATTTTATGAAAATAGCAATGGCTGTTTCAATGCATTTTAAGATTACTAAGCCTTTTCCCTCACTACTTATTATTATAGTCAACAGCATTCATATTGTAGGTTGTTGGGTTATTCTATACTAGTTTTTTTTAGTACTAGATGGTCTCTATACTAGTTTTTAAGTAACACTTATTGCACAAAGTCTATGCTTTTTTATAGATTAAATTCACTTTAAAGCTATTTAACCTTTCAAGGCCTATGGAGGAGCCAAACCAGATAGTATTGTTAGTGGTGGTCATGTCCCTTTTGGCTAATACTATGGTATCTATCAACAAAATGCCAGGAAACCAAGGGCAACTACCATGCACTAAACATTAATCACTCACAACTTATCCCCTATCTAGTATTAACACTTCCACGTATCCTCAGTATAATAGGGAGTTGCCTTGTGGCCTGCAGCTGCTGGTAAAGGAAGCAAGTGTTTTCCTTGGCACATCATTTCATGACATTATAGCCCAACCTTTAGATACTTCTAAGGTGACGTTCGCTCATGCTCTCCTGACCCAGAGACATTAATCATATTCAAAGTTTATTTGGACTGTTTCAGGAGCTCTTTACACATTAGCCATGGAGCACATTTAAAAAAGCTATAAACTCTCTTTTACCTTCATGTTTAATGCAACCTATGAAAATATCTCCATATTCACATGCCTGTACAATAGAAACAAAATAAAACTCAAGTGATTGCGCTTAAAATTTGAAAAGATAATAATTTGCAATCTCCAACTTGGTCAATATAAATAAGACATTGTTCTCGGTTGCTTCATAAGACCCCAATGAAAGAGGTTGGTGATATTGAGTGTAAAGTCTTAGAATCAGGACCCAGTGTTTGTTTCCTCAATATCTAGAAAATTGACTATGCTTACTTAAAGTTTATTTTAATATTACAATAGGGAGACATAAAATGGTATTAAATGCCTTTGTGGATACTGGAGCCACAGATAGATTATATTTTGATTTCAGATTGTGCAAGCTTTAGACCTTTAAGTCACAACATGTGCGCCTGTTTTGGTTGCTTCATGTGTTCTTTATTTAGCACTAGTGGTGCCTAACCCAAAAAGGGGGAGCCGCCATGCATCTTTATTTGCAAATGGGACATACAAAGGGATTATTAGAAACAAAAAATTACTGATATGGCACCTCAGCTAACAGCCTAGGAAGCCATATCAGAAGGTGAGGAAGCTTTGAGGAAACTTTTGTCTGGCGCCCACTTTAGCTGGTGGACCATGGCAGACTACATTGGGGTAGGAGCATCAGCAACATGTGGCATAAGGAGGTATAATTGTGAGTTTTCTAGTTTATAAGGCTGTCATTGTTCATTGCCTCAATGTATTGAGAAAGTTGATGCTTAGCGAAAGTGATGAGAGCAGGCACACAAGTGAATAACTTAATGCGCTGGTGGGTTTTGGGATAATTGGGGTCAAAAAGAGAAGTTTTTTCTGCATCGATGCAAGCGTGGCTTGCACCAAAAGCAAGCTCCTCAATTTCATACTTCACATCTTCCTCAAAATCATGGGTAAAATTGGGGATAGGAATACTCTCAACAAGGGGCTCCATTGCTCCATGAAGTTGCTGGCAAAGTAGGGTGCTTACAGAGTTGCTTCATGGGTTTCAATGATTATACCCCCTGTGTAAGCCACTTCATTTTGTTGCTCATTAACATGAGGTTGTGTCCAGAATAACAGAAATTTCAGAGCTTCTGTAACCAATAAAATTGTGGGTGTAGGTTAATAAAGCCATCAATTGGTAAACATTGACTTGTATAATAAAATACTAGTGAATTATTTTCTCTCTCATTGCAATCACTAATAGCAACTAATTTTTTCAAGACTAGGAAAGTTTGTAATCTCTTTGAGGAGATTAGTGTGCACCCAATGTCTGGTAGTAGTTGGGCTGGCAAAGTAAAGGGCATAAGAGTGGTCTTCACAACATCAAAATTTTGTAAATTCCCCAGTGACATCAGTGGCCTCAATTAAAATAAGAAAACAGAAGTGTGTATTTTACCAGAGATTTTAGCCTGGCAAGCGAAATGCAACCAGTTCATCAAAGCTCCGTATTCCCAGCCCCTGTCATCAGTGGAGCGCATGGTTTGAGTTTTCCTGAATACTAACCAAACGACACTTTGGTATATGTTCTGTGGAGATTTGCAAAAACACTTCCTAACGCAGTATATTTTGCACCAAACTCTATGAGCTGCAGTTGGTTGGATCTCAGGTTTGAGACTAAAAAAGCAGTGGATGAAGCTGCACAGGTGCGTGTGGTGGTAGACCTCCAAGTTGGTCAATGGGTGGTCAAGATGAAGTGCACTTTGTAAGAAGAGTGTCTATAACTCTCCTTTTTCAGCGTGGTGTGCACAGTGCATAGAGCCAACACCAGGAAACTAGTCGCTATAATAAAAGTTACTAGAGCCCAACAGAGGGTGCTTGAGCCATAATAACTTGAGTAGGGGAGGGCAATCAGTAGAATAAGTAAACAACCATAAATGACGCATGCACAGAGTAGGAGGGTATAGGCGTCCCAGGTTGGAGGGAACCTGGGTGGCCCAATGATTCACCAGGGGATAATTTAATTGTATTTATAATAGAAAGGTTAATGTAGTGCAAGACCTCTGCAAAGAGGTCCGCGCACAGGATCATCCAAGATAACATACATATAGGAAACAGTAAAACTTAGCGAGGGATTTTATTTATGGGGAGAAGTCAACCAACAGAGAAGGTTGGTCTCAACGTAAAATTTAAGAAAATTCTGTAAAACAATCAATAAAGGGAAGCGGGTCCAAGCCAAGGTGCACCAGTAGATGCACACTTCCACCAGACAAAATGCTATATTGGATAATCAACTGGTCTTAAGTGACTGATTGTAAAAATGGCTGACCCAAGCTTGAAAGTGTAAAAACCATATGGGGTTTGAAACTCCATTCACCCAAAAATTGAAGTGAACCGTTTTCCGCTGTAATGTAGCTAGTTCATTTTTAATGCCCCTACTCTCATACAGGGCTGAACTTTGCCTGCTTCCATAGGAACAACTTGAGCATATTTTGCCTTTACCCAGCATTGGTCTATGGTATGCTTGAGGTCAGGAATGCCTGCTAACTTCACTTTTTTGGCCTCCCTGAAAGCATCTTTGTCTTTATCATTGGTCCCTAAGGATGATGTCATTTTCCAACCATGACATTACCCTCTCCTCCCAGTGGGTCTTAACCCCCTTTCCAGGGGCTTGCGCCAGGAAAAGTTCTTGTGGGCTGAGGCCAACTTCATTGTGGCAACGGTTGGTTTGAGTTGAGATCTGGCGGCCTGGGGGAAACGCGCATGGAAAGCTTTAATCAGGTCTTGGGCATGCACAAAGTCACGCACTGGTACCCAGCTTATCTGCAGCATCAAAACCCCTCCAAGATACCAGGTACTCAAGTCTTCTTTTGACACAATGGGAAGCTACTATTTCCTCCACTTCCCACTCTAGCGCTCCATCCATGAGATAAGCCTCAGGAGTCTCTGGTGGGGGCCCTCAAACAATGTCAATTTGCTCTCATGAAAGACAGAGAAAATCTGAAACAAAGAGGGAGATCTAACTGGCAATAGGCATGGCCCACCTTTCTAACAATGTGGTAAGTGACAATCCTCTTTGGTCCCAGCTTTTTTGCATGGCTGCTTGATAGGGATGTTTTTGAGAATCAAGCATCACGAGATCTCCTTTCTTTACGCTGGACCCACTTGTTGCTTACCATCAGTGTTCTCCTTATATACTTGCATTGCCATCTCCAAACTCGTGGAAACCCCCCTGGTGGACCTTCTTGATAGTCTTGGCAAAGTCCACCACTGCTTCAACTTTGGATCCACAGCTGGGCTCCATGTTAAAGGCAGGGTTACACCTATGGTTGGTGAAAAAAGGGGAACAACCAATAGAAGAGTGCAAAGTGTTGTTGTAGCTAAATTGGGCCATAGGAAGGTGAAAACCCCAATCTGGATGATCCGCAGCATTCTAACACCACAGAAACTGTTCCAAGCACTGTTTCACTCATTCAGTCTGCCCATCTGATTGGGGATGATAGGCAGTTGAACGGCAGGGGCAAATATGAAGAGTCTTGCACAACTCTTTCCAAATGATGGAGATAAACGGAGGTCCCCAGTCACTGATAATTTCTTGAGGAACCCCATGTAGTGCAGACACATGAGTGATGAAAAGCCTATCCATCTCAGCCACAGTTATTGTCGTTCTGCAAGGAATAAAGAGGGAAAACTTCGCAAAATGGTCCACCACCACCATGATGCATCATAACCATCAGAGGCAGGTAACTCTACAATGAAATCCACCAATAGGGAAGTCCAGGGCCCTTCATCCTTTTGGAATGGTACCAACAAACCCGCTAAAGGTTGATAATTTAGTTTCATTTGATTGCAGA
Organism: Massospora cicadina; assembly: GCA_022478985.1. Taxonomy (NCBI): domain Eukaryota; kingdom Fungi; phylum Entomophthoromycota; class Entomophthoromycetes; order Entomophthorales; family Entomophthoraceae; genus Massospora; species Massospora cicadina. The sequence continues at coordinate 11,443 of JAKSZP010006217.1, read as the reverse complement.
TAAGGCACTCTTTACAATACCGTCCCACCTGAGAAGGCAAGCCCTTCCAATTGTAGATGCGTCTTATCAACTCTAAGGTTTTTGCTTTCCCAGTATGACCAATGGTAATTCCATTATGATGGTCCCGGGTGATTTACAGGCGCAGTGACCAACGTGAACCCATAGGCGCCCCTGAAACCACACCATCTCATCATCTACATGATAATTCCTGGATAATTTCTCCCAATTTAAGATGCTATTAGCAAGTACTACCTTTATGAACATAATGTATTCCTCCGCATTTTCCAGAGGTGCCAGCACTGGCATGTTGGCCATGGGAGCGGAAAGTTGAGATAAAATCTTACCCATCAGAATCATCAACTGGGTGTTATGAACCTCTACATCCTTTGTATCAGGAGCTAAAGCAGGGTTGCGGCTCAAAGCATCCGCCAAACCATTCTCCTTGCCCTTGATGAACTCATAAGAAAATGTAAATTGGGCAAGGGTCTCATGCCAACGGGTCTGCCGTGGGGTTAGGGCATGAGGAGCGCGGTAGTATAGCAAGGCACGGTGATCTGTATGTACATGGAAAGGTTGGGAGGAGCCATGCAAGTGGTGACACCAATATGTCAGCGCCTCCACCACTGCCAGTAACTCCTTGTCATAAACGGCATAATTCAACTCATGCAGAGACATCTTTCTAGTAAAATATCCCACCAGATGCTCTATCCCATCTTTGCCTACTTTTAACAAGGCAGCCGCTATGGCGAAGTTGGAGGCATCAGTATACACAATGAACTCTTAATTGTAGTCAACATGTTGAAGGATGGACGTGGACAAAAGGGTGCACTTCACTGCTTAGAAAGCATCCTCCAAAACGGGGACCACTGAAGCACCTTTGCACCACTAGCCTTATATATAAGGGTGCTGCCACCTCGGAAAGATTGGGTGTGAACTTCTTGAGGAACGTACACATCCCCAAAAAGCTTCTCAATTCCTTAACTGAAGTGGGAGTGGGATAATCATGAATAGCCTTCTCCTTGTCTGGAGTTATCATGTGTCCTTGGTCAAGCATGACGTTACCCAGAAAAGTGACCTGGGACTTGAATAATTCACAATTGCTGATCTTTAGCATAAGACAGGCTACCCTTAACCTCTCCACCACTTGCCAAAGTTGTACCACATGGGACGCATGATCAGGGGAAAACACCAGGATATCATCCACGTAGGCAACCGCGCACACCCCTAACAAGTCCCCCAACGCTGCATCAATGTGGCGTTGAAAGATAGCGGGGGCATTCTTAAGCCCAAAGGGCATGACCTGAAACTGGAAAATTCCTTTTCTGGTATGGAATGCGGCTAACCACTCTTGTCCTTTTTTAATCTGAATCTGATTGAACGCATTTAGGCAATATAACTTAGAAAAGACTTTAGCCTTCTCCACATAGTGCGCATTCTGAGAATCTAAAGGAATGTTGTGTAGATCTGGTACAGTGACATTGTTGAGGTTCTCATAGTCTATGCATGGGCGTAGAGTACCATCAGCCTTCTCAACAAAGAGAAGTGGGGAGCATACATGGAGGTACGCTGAAAAATTTCGCCTTTGGCTAACTGCTCCTTCACCCACACATCTAACGCCTCTTCCTCCCAGATAGTCAATGGGTAAATGGGGGAAGATATCTGCACCAGATCCACAGTGAGCTTGAACTCACAGCCATACTTGGAATGATCAGGTAATGCGCCAGCTGATGCAGCATCAAAGGAAGATTCCGATCCCCATAAAAAGAAGGTAGGGGAACTTTACTGTGGGCTTCAGCATAGGGGCAAGGCTAAGGGTATGAAGGTGGGGCCAGTGGGGCAATTCGCCCTGGATGTCAGCCTCAGACAAAGGAACAACTAATGTGCGACCATTCTTTAATGCGAGGGATAGGTTATTCTCATTCAAGTTGGTTTTCACTTCAAACTTCCGTCACCACTCCACAACCAAAATGATAGGGAACAAGAGGTTTTTGATATCTTGGAAGTGATTGGACAAGTGGTACTTGACAACCTGATAGTCCACTGTCCCAAAGACCTTCAGAGTGGGAATACCTTGGGGCGCCCCTCCCCTAACCATACCACCTGGAAAGTAACTCAGACCAAGGTAGTCGGCTAGGCTCTGGTCCATAAAGTTTTCAGTGGCGCCAAAATCTACCAGAATAGTGGTGCTGAATTTCCCTAAAGGAGAGGAAAGGATAGCAGTTAGTAGAAAATACCTGAATGGTCTTTATTTATAGCAGACACCGCCAGAACATCACCAACAAACTCATCATTTGGCATTAACATTTCACCCTGGTATGTTTTAGAATCAAAGAATGAAGAGGGATATTAGGCCACTCTTACTACTGAGGCCACATATTCCACCATATCTTTAGCAGGGGCATAAACATTGTTATATTGTAAGATCAGCTCTTTTTCAACTTCCTAAGTGCTGAAAATCATGGAAGAGGTCAAACGGGGATTTTCTGGGGCGATTTGATACACAGGAGTAGGTTCCATATCTGATCCATGGGAGATCAAATATATGGTTCAGAGGTATACATATTGTTTCCATTATAAAACGCGTTTTTAGATGTGAATGACCCTATTCCTATAACAGCAATGGAATGCCCAATGTTATCCAAGGCCAATACCCCCAGGCCCATCTGCGCCAATTCCGCTGACATCATCTGAACGCGCTGTTGAAGTAAGACCCATTTATTTAAATTGAATTTAGAAATTTTGGTGTAAAGTCAGGAAATCATGACTTTTGGACCCAGAAGCATCCATATCCACCAGGTATGAGCACAAAGGGTGGGTACTTTCCAGTTGGAGGCAGCCAAAATAACGCCAAGATGCTCCAGCCTTTGGAAAAAAAGAGGAAACAGCGTTGCGGCTGACCATAGCCAAAGCCACAGCTGGCGCCCACCATATATGCTTTGGGGAAGTCCCACACAGAAAAAGTTCGCGCACATAAAATCAAAAGGGTGGTCAACTAATGTAAGGAGAGTGTCTATAACTCTCCTTTTTCAGCGTGGTGTGCACAGTGCACAGAGCCAAACCAGAAAACTAGTCGCTATAATAAAAGTTACTAGAGCCCAACAGAGGGTGCTTGAGCCATAATAACTTGAGTAGGGGAGGGCAATCAGTAGAATAAGTAAACAACCATAAATGACGCATGCACAGAGTAGGAGGGTATAGGCGTCCCAGGTTGGAGGGAACCTGGGTGGCCCAATGATTCACCAGGGGATAATTTAATTGTATTTATAATAGAAAGGTTAATGTAGTGCAAGACCTCTGCAAAGAGGTCCGCGCACAGGATCATCCAAGATAACATACATATAGGAAACAGTAAAACTTAGCGAGGGATTTTATTTATGGGGAGAAGTCAACCAACAGAGAAGGTTGGTCTCAACGTAAAATTTAAGAAAATTCTGTAAAACAATCAATAAAGGGAAGCGGGTCCAAGCCAAGGTGCACTAATAGATGTACACTTCCATTGGACAAAATGCTATATTGGGTAACCAACTGGTCTTAAGTGATTGATTGTAAAAATGGCTGGCCCAAGCTGGAAAGTGTGAAAAACATATGGGGTTTGAAACCCCATTCACCCAAAAATTGAAGTGAACTGTTTTCCACTGTAATGTAGCTAGTTCATTTTTAATGCCCCTACTCTCATACAGGGCTGAACTTTGCCTGATTCCATAGGACTAACTTGAGCATATTTTGCCTTTACCCAGCATTGGTCTATGGTATGCTTGATGTCAGAGAGGCCTGCTAACTTCATCTTTTTGGCTATATGCAAGCATCTTGTCTATAACGTTGGTCCCAAGGATGATGTCATTTTCCAACCATGACACATTTGGTGGACCAATCTAACCAAATTTTTGTTACCTTCAACTTTCTCCCCACAACAATAAAGCACACAGTGCTGGAGCACCACCTCATGGTTGGGCTTAAAAGCTATGGGGAACTTCACTCCTTTGAAATGTAACACTTTATGCTTATGCTAAACTGTGCACAGGAAAAGCAATTTGTAAGTCCCAGGGAATGTCCTCTGGGCGTCAATCGGGCCATTTTTCCATTCCCAAGCAAGAAGATGAGCGCTGGGTAACAGCCCTTCCACTTTGGATCCCGCTACCAGTACCCACACTCTTGTCAGCAGAACTGTTATGAGGAATCATTGAAATCTACATCAAGATTGCCAAAATAAAATCGATCATAACTAATTCAAGTGGCAATCAGCCCAATGCTCAGATTTCAAATGGTCAAAAAGGTATGAAGACTGATCTATTGGTCAGAATGCCTGACAGTTGCGATTTGGTTAACATGTTTATCAAAAAAAGCTTTCCCCTCCCAAATCCGCCGGGCAGCACCCCCAATGGGCAGGTAATAGCATTGGACACCATCAATGCGGTTTCAAAGCTCTCTGCCAGCAATTTGGGCATTGCGCCTGATGTAATGCCACTGACCAAACGAATGGCCCAGCAACCAAGCACAGGTGGGTTGAGCGTCCCAAAACTGTTTCCAACCAAATGGGTCCACCCATATATGGGGTGGTCTTGGGGGATTCCTGCCGCTCATCAGCCCAAATGCCATCGCATCAACCATCAGAAATGTAGCTGATCATTAGTTTGGACATTTGAGGTTGAACTGACAGTGACTCAGTCCACCGAATTTGTGATGTCAGTTGCCAGAGAACTAACCCGCCCATTCCCAAATAATTCGCCGCTTAGGTCAAATTTGTGGGACCCAATCCCAGCTTGTTTTCCCTCAAAACCAACAACTATTTAATCAGGCACATCGCAAATGAGAAAATTGTTGGTCAATTCTCCTTCCTTAAATTTTCCAATAAAAACAATCTCCCTCAAAATCCCGTTTTTATCTGTTGAAAATTAAGCTCCCTTTCAGTTCCATATTTGTCATACCAGCAACAGTGCCTTTGGCATTCTGGTTTGCCATTTGGGTGCTCTGGCATCTGGGCTGGCAGACCAGTCTAATTCTTACTTGCTGTTCACCTGACATAATTGACCAACCCTTAATCTCTACCATTTCCGCCTTTCTCATAGATATTGGCGCAGCAATGGCCCCTTCTTTCCAACTGAATCAGGTCATAAAGAAGATTATCCCTGCCCACATTAGTCTTATCCCACTAAAAACTCCAAACCCATACCCCATAGTTGCCGCGGCTATCTTGCCCATGTCAGTAGGGTCTGACATCTCAACTTGCAATGAGTTTGTTCCTCAAAGCCCAGTAGTTTCCCAGCTGTCACATTTCAAAGGTGCAATTCCCATGGAACTGGAATTGATCATTGTCAAAAATGAGGAAGAGGCTGAGGAAGAGGCTACTCTGGCATCCCAGAATTTGCGACATTCCATCCAATATCTTGTGGCCTGGAAAGGAAATCTGGCCTATAATTACAGTTGGGGCAAGGCGCACGATTGTGCAAATTGCATGAACCTGGTCAAAGCATTCCAAATATCCCACCCTTAGGTTCTCTGTTCCCCTCCAAAACCTCCGTCAGTAATGCAATCAAGTTACCCAAGGCGCACAAGAATGTGGCCCTCATACAGTTTCCTGGTGGTGAAGCCCTTCCCTTTGAAAAAGGAAAGGTTAATGTAAGTCCCAGGTAACATCCTCTGGGTGTTGATCAGGCCGTTTTTCCATTCCCGAGCAAGAAGATGAGCGCTGGGTAACAGCCCTTCCACTTTGGATCCCGCTACCAGTACCCACACTCTTGTCAGAAGAACTGTTATGAGGAATCAGTGAAATCTGCATTGAGATTGCCAAAGTAAAATTGATCGTAACTAATTCAAGTGGCAATCAACCCAATGCTCAGATTTCAAATGGTCAAAAAGGTATAAAGACTAATCTATTGGTCAGAATGCCTGATGGTTGTGATTTGGTTAAAATGTTGATCAAAAAAATCTCCCCCCTCCCAAATCCGCCGGGCAGCACCCCCAATGGGCAGGTAATAGCATAGGACACCATCAATGAGGTTTTGAAGCTTCCTGCCAGCAATTTGGGCATTGCGCCTGATGCAATGCCACTGACTGAATGAATGGCCCAGCGACCAAGCCCAGGCAGGTTGGGCGTCCTAAACCCGTTTTTAACCAAATGGGTCCACCCATATGTGGGGTGGTCTTGTGGGATTCCCACCACTTGTTGGCCCAAACGCTGTCTCGCCAACCATTGGAAACGTAGCTGAGCATTAGTTCGTACATTTGAGGTCAAACTGACAGTGACTTGGTCTGCCAAATTTTGCAATGTCAGTTCCCAGGGAACTAACCCGCCCATTCCTGAATAATTCGCCACTTAGGTCAAATTTGTGGGACCCAATCCCAGCTTGTTTTCCATCAAAACCAACAACTATTTAATCAGGCACATCGCAATGAGAAAATTGTTGGTCAATTCTCCTTCCTTAAATTTTGTAATAAAAACAACCTCCCCAAAAATCCCGTTTTTATCTGTTAAAAATTAAGCTCCCTTTCAGTTCCATATTCGTTGTACCAGAAGCAGTGCCTCTGGCATTCTGGTTTTCCATTTGGGTGCTCTGGCATCTGGGCTGGCATACCAGTCTAATTCTTACTTGCTGTTCGCCTGACATAATTGCAGTGATCACTTCAACCATGGTCATCATGGAAGTCTCTACCCAAATCACCCACACTGCAGTTGTGAATATTAACACGCAGGAATCCCACCTGTTTCATGTCACAGGGATAGCGCACCCCCTATCTGCACCTTTTGATGCGCTTTTGGCCACAAGGCGCACACATGCCCTTCCAGAGTGGGCATCACTCAAAACGAAACTCTCCCAAATGCAATGGGCAGCGCAGACTCCCAATATGAACCTGCCATTGACACCAACGCCACCTTCCCATGGGATGCAGGGGTGTTACATTCAGGTTAAACCTGCGTCTCCATAGGAGAGCAAGAAGGTCAAACAGGCCCACAGAGCAATGGCCAAGGCAGCAGCTATGGCTGCATCCATGATCCCACCTGCCCAGACCCAGAATGACATTGAGTCATTTGCTGCTGAAGCAGCTTGCAAATCCGCTCACCAATCATATTGGGCCAACCAACTGAAGGACATGATGGGTGAGTCAGATTTCCCTGAGCAAAATTACCAAGCACTGATTGAAACTGATTATACCACCCACTTTCCTCCGGAGTTTTTGTCAACCTTCAATGATGCACCACAGGAGCATAACAATTTGAAAAGTCAATCCAAATTTTCAAAATTGACAAAATCAAAATAACTATAATTCCACAGCAAATGCATTTTCTTAAGACAGTTATCTCGTAGCACAATGCACATGTGGTGCCAAAGAAAATGTGCTTAAAAAGAGGTGGCTGAAGTGCAAGGGGGCTATTCCCCTAGCACCTTAGGTGCAATGGGGGGAGCTTTCACAATAGGTACGTCAAACATCACTGGACTCAAGGCCTCACTGTCCCAGGATAGGATTCTTAGTTTTTTAAAAAATAATTTACCCGTGGACATCCTGGCCATTCAGGATTCCCACTGTCCGCACAGTGCCAAGGAAACATGGGCAACCATGCTCCTCTCCTCCCTTTCCTTTTGATCACCACACTATAGGGTGCTTATATGCAAAACCTGTAGTTTTAAATTTGTTTCTAAAAATTCATACCTTGATGGGCGTGTGCTTGTAGTGTCCTTTTCATGAAACTTTGAAATGCACGTTATCGTTAATGTTTATGGCCCAACCTGTGTGTGGGCTTGCCAAGAATTCATCTCAGCTGTAACTTCCCTCCCTCTTCCTCCTGATCCGTTTGTGGTGCGCGACCTGAACTGCTGGGCCAACCCATCCACTGACTGCTGGCCTTCAACGCTATCCCCCGCAGGGGCACTTCAAACTACGCGTTCTAAAAGCCACCTTGGGGCTTCTTGATACCCTTACCAAACATGCACCGCTGCTCCTCAACATGTCCTGTCCCCATGTGTACAACAGTCAGCTGAGGTCTATGTCCTGCATTGACCTTATTCTTGCTCCATTGAACTTTTAGCTCTCAGGTTGCACACTTTACAATGACAAAAATAAATTTCTCTGACCACAGGTTGGTGTCAATTTCCTTCTATATGTCAAAACCAGTGGCACAGGCGTCAAAGTGGTGCAAACTTCGTCCAGTTGAGATCATGTCTCACAGGTTTTCCTCATGGGTGGACACCAAAACTTCAGTACTAAAGTTCACCACACTGTTCTGTGCGTACCTACTTACTACCTGGTCAACCTTCAAAGCAAACACCATCCGTCAGGCATGCCACCTCTCATCATGTCACTCTCAAGCTGCCTTGGTGGTTATGTGCACGCTTGCAGAAGTGGACCACCCTGGAGTCTAATGTCCCTGCTTCAGACTACATCCTGGATTGGGTTCACAAAGTTGGCAGAAGTGTCTGCTCATCTCAACGCACTGGTAAGGCAACACAAACATTGCGTTTGTGTTCATTTCAAGGCAAAAAATATAATGCCGGGCAACACATGCTACGCCTATTTTTCCAAAAATTCTTTGCACCGTGACAGAGATTGGCTTGCACCAGGTGAGGCAGATGGGCCACTTAATCATTGACACTCAATCTGAAGTGGCAATCAAAGTTTGAAACTAATATTCTAAATTGTATCACTCTGATCTAGTCAAATTGGCCAAAGTTGAAGAGTTTCTCAATAGCACACATATCTGCGCCATTTCCCATTGCCCAGATTTGATGAATTTAGTTTCTTGTGACAAACTCTGATATGCCATTCATGGTGCACTGCATAGAAAATGCCCAGGTCCAGATGGGATTCCATATGAGTTTTATAAGAGATATTTTAATTATTTCTCCTTTTTGTTATTAGCCTCAATGATACAGTGTATGTTAGAGACGCGCCTCCTTCCTGGGGACCAGGAGGCGTAAACAATCACGCTCTATAAAAAAGGGGATAATCTGGACTTGGACAACTGGTGCCCCATATCACTTACTAACACAGATACTAAAATATTTACTGAAAATATGGCCAACCGCCTAGGGGAAGTTGCCTCTGATATAAACTCCTCTGAGAAATTCAGTTTCATTCCCATGCAATCTCTATGGGACAACATACACACTGTAGCCACGTCTGCCAATCCACACCTACTGGAGCATTTTTTTTCTTAGACCAGCAGAAGGCTTATGATAGGTTCAACTGAAATTACCTCAAAGCCTGCCCCACAAGTTCCACCTTCCCCACAAGTTAATTAATTGAGTGATGTTGCTTATGGAATCCGCCACAATGGCTGTGCGTGGCCCTGGCTTCCTCACTGATGTAGTTTACCCTCAAAGGGGACTCCACCAAGGGAACCCTTTAAGCCCACTCTTGTACAACTTCATCCTCAACCCACTTTTATGCAATGTGAATGCCCACTTTTCTAATGTCCATGCGCAAGGCCAAGCACCAGTTAAGATGCTGGCATTTGCTGATATTTGTGTAGTTGGCGTGTCTAACAACCAAGATGCATGCACTTGAGGCTACTATCCAGGATTACTCCAGGGTCAGTAACGCCACAACTACTGGCTCAAAGACCAAGATCATTCTATATAGCCAGTACCAAGCCTGCTGGTCTCCAGCACCCTGTTACCTAACTGCTTCAGCAGCTAGATCACAGGTTTGCTTGCCCCACCTACCCCATACCACCCCGCTTGTGCTCCCCTTTGTGTCAAGACCCACTGCTGGTCTGGTATGCCATTTGGGAGTGTGGCTGGAGGCAGGAGGGTACGCCTCATTGGTGATGGAGCACCATATTCTAGACAATGTCACAAAATACATTGCTTCCCTTAGAGCCCACCAGACTACCCTACCAGGCTGGGTTGTGCTTTCCAACTCTATGCTCCTGTCCAAAGTTTGGTTTGTGGCTCATGCTATCGCCTTTTCCCCTCTTTCTTCACCTCTTTATACGCCCTCCTACAAGTGTGGCTTTAGTTAGGCCACCCACCACCAGTGCACTTGGATGTCATAATTTTTGACCCTCACCATAGTGGTGATAAGGGCTTGCTCAACTTCAAGGCCCATGCTGCCAAAATACTTGGCATCTGGATTGCTGCAGTTTCCTCCCCCACACTTTCAGCCCAACACAGGTGTTGGAAATCTGGTTGACCACATTATCCATCTCACTTGCTGATTTTTTTTTTTTTTTAGTACTAGATGGTCCCAACCCAACATCTCACTTGCTGATTGAATTTTGAAGATTGTTAAAATCAATCTATTGTTTGGCGATGGTTGTTGACTAAATTGTTGGTCATAATTAACTAAAGGATATAGTCTAACAATTGGTTTAAATTAATATTTTGTCTGGGATATCCACAACTGATTCTTTAGTTGTATTAACAAAAAAATATAATCCAATGATTGGTTTAGATTAATGTTTTTTCAGGAATCATCCCCAACAATGTTAATTAGGCAATTTGTTGAGGGTATGATTGCTGATAGTCAGATTGCCATAGTGGATTGTTCAAGCAGTGGATATGAACAATTAGTGTCATTTTTATGAAGTTACTGAAGTGTTTTACTGCTTGTTTTGGCATTAGCTAGTAGTTATAATCAGGTAACACGGCCCCAGCCCAACTATATATGGTTTCTAATACAAGAGGATGGTTGCCAATTTGTTAAAGGTTACACTACTGAGGATTAACTAAAATGAAAATATTTGCCATCGTTGGAATTTAATTCTAAGGGTCAGAAGTATCATAAGACCAGTCAATTAAATTTCAGAGAATTATCTGAAAAGTTGTCCACCTTCTGCCTATAAAAACTTCTAGCATTCTCTATTAAAAAACAGAATTTAACTGCAATTTAGTTTTATATTTACTTCTAAAGTGAAGATTGAAGGGAAAATAAGTACCTAGTTGGTTTTTAAGTTACTGTTACCTGAACGGATTCATTGCCACCTATTTTGAAGACTCAACCTACTAGTTGTCATTATACAACTATTGTTTTTAATATTATTTCACAACCAACCTGTGCAGTAAACTACCCAAAAGTTTATACTTGGCGCTCACTAAAGAGGTGTAGGAGCGTCTTGCTGAATAATAAAACCATATTTTCTGTTCAGGGTGAAATTAGGCGGCTATGAAAGGGGATGGAGAGTGTGAATCAGACTACTCTAATGTTGGCAGCTCAGGATGATTTATCCAGAACATAGAATCACATTACTAAGGTGGAAGAAGATGTCAACCTTGTCGCTGAAGTTGATAATGAGTTATTTAGAAATTTCTGATTTAGAACAGAAATAATCAAAAGTGGAGAAGGATCTACTCCTGTTCAAAGTAGCTTTTTAAGATGGGGTTGGTAAAATTGGTTATTATAAAAGAAAAAATGGTCAGCTCCAGAAACAAGTACAAGAATTGAAAAAACATCAATGTACTTGCATTCATGTAGATACTGAGATTGGATACCAGGACCTATATGAAGA
>JAKSZP010006216.1:0-18240 GCA_022478985.1 Massospora cicadina | reverse complement strand
AAATTAATGGTGATAATTTCCTTTGATACTCAATGGGACAATATCAATGTGGCCTAACCATGGCGCAACCAGTTGCCCACTGAATGAAGCGTTGCCAATCTTGCAAGCGGAATTGTGGTGGGAGGAAACCTAGTGGTGAATTTGAGCGGGAGTTGGATGGCCAGTGGAAGGTGAATCTGGAATCAACTTATTTGAAGAATTATGTTCTGCTGAAAATTGGTTGGTATCACGTTAACTTTTTTTATACATTCCCATTTATTACTAATCCCTTAAGACTTAAAATAACCATCTTTCAATAGTACAGTTGTCAGTTGATTCTCAAATTTTTTAAAATAAACAAATCTCTTTTTAAGAAAATTTTTCAGTCTATAATTTTAACCTGTTTCTGTTGCTGCCACTACCCATAACCATATTCCTACAGTTGCACAACAACTGTGGCTTAGTGTCCATAACTAAGACGCTAATGCCTCTCTTATTGAATGAGGTTAATGAGCATTTGGCCTTTTGGTGATAACCCCGTTGTAAAAGCCCTCTGGCCTTAAGATGTCCCATTATTATTGGAGACCATTTCACCCCGCTGGGCGAATTTTGTGACCTTGCTGCTTGCTTCAATCCAGTGGTTCCTCTGAGCATCCTGGGCCCTCCATGGCATATGTAGGGTTATCTGTGGCGGAATATTCTGCCATCCCAGTGGCAACAGTCTCGTTACTAGCTGGGATGATGGTTTCAGTTGTTTCTAGTCGCCGCTTCTTATTCACTTCTATCCCCAACTGCTACCAATTCGTTTAGATGACAATGCCTCTGCATTCTGGGTTGCTTTATAGGTCCTCATGCGCCCAACTGGCAGGCCATTTGTTGGGACTAAGGAGTTGAGACCACTTGTCTTTTATTTTAAAAAGCCATTAAACCCAAAGTTTTTGGGTGCTTGATATAGGTTTTACTCTCCTTGGCAGGAAAGTCTTCACTCAGTATAAAGTTCCTTGAGTGGTAAACATTGACTATTTTTGTTTTTAAATTGAGGCATGCCAAATTAATTTAAAAATGAAAAAGAGGGTCCTCTCTATCTGCTTAGAATCACTATTATATGGGAGATTAGGGTGGTTTTCTCACTAAATCTCCTAGTGTTCCAAGCTCAGATCTATTCTTGTTACCAATTAGGTATTCTGCGACAGGCTAGTCATCTCAGTCAAATAGGATTTTATTTTGCCGCATGGATTGGGTTTGAACTTCAAGATTAGTAAGCGTAGGGGAGAAATAGTTGATCAAATAAGTTGAGGTTGATCCCTGATGTTGGAATGTTGTGATTTTCGTTAGGAATTATTTCTAATAATATTTTAGGCTATTTTGTTGGTTTGAGCTCAATTCCCTGCCAATAAATCCAAATTTACAATCTGGGTAAAAATTCAAACACCAATTTTAATTTTTTGATATTTCCCTGAAATTAGTAATCTCAACTCCCACATCTGGATCTACAAGGAGGCCCCACAGGGACTTTCTCAGCTTTGGACACAATGAGGGGCTGATAGGGATTAGCTATGAGGGTGGATAAGCAATGGGTCAGGATATCAGGGAAGGGGGATGAGGACCACAGGTGCCCACCCAACAGGGGTTCATCAGCCTGAGAATAAGTTTTTGGTCTGCTGGATTGTGGAGTTTCACTGCGGACTTTTAGTGAAAGATAGCCTATGAAGGCAAAACAGCAAGGGCCAGCAGTCTTCATACTGTCAGCCTGGCACACTAATGGAGTTCAAATTGTAGTGAGTTTCAAAATTTGCAACACCTGCCCTCAATTAAATTTGGTGGCCATACATCCATCTTTGCTTGGGATGTGGAAATTGAATAGTAGAAATCAACATGATAAAGGGCATCAGGTAGGACAAGACATACCTGAGAATCCTTATGTAAAAATGAGGGCTTAATGGAGATATTCTACCTTGATGGCATTAGCAGCAGATAAGGCTTTGATATAGCCACAGCTTACATATAAAATAAGTAGGAAGCAGGAATTTCAACTGATGCAGTCAAAAGAACATATATATTTTTTGAAAGAGAACTGATTTGATTGACATACTTCTATAAGGCATTATAGGCCATCCATCAATTTCCAAATTTTAGTTGGGGTCTGAAAATTGTAAAAACTCGGTCAGCTGTGATGGGAGAAAGCCACAGCAATTAGTTAGCGCCATGAAGAGGCAGTCAAAGGCTACCTAGGGGAGAGGTTAAAAAACTTCCAAATTAATGGATGTTAGCGCCTGCTGTATATTCTAAGAGATTTCAGAGTTTAGTTTGGTATATTATAACAGGGTTTTGCAGGGTACAAAACAAGAAAGTACCTGAAGGAAGAGTAGGACATTTTAGTTGGCTGAGGAAAGAAAGCCACATAGACAAAGTTGAATTAGATGAGTAATAAGAGGGTTAATAAGAGAATGAGGACCGTTATAAATAGCAAACACACCCATTTTACACTCAAGTAGTCCTAAGCATAGATTATCTACACAAGTAATATAAAAAGGATGGTCAACTTAAACTTAATTAGTCAATAAAGCCCAATTACCTGCAAGATGATGTGGGGTCTATTACCAAATCAACATGGAATTCAACCTCAAGACCAAGAAAAGAACCACACAACGGGTTAACCCTAACATGATGGCAGAGGTCAAGAAACAACAAGAAAGAGAAAGCCTTTAAAGTTAAGGATGAAACCAACCAATTGGATCACTTCTAGTGCTAAAAAACCAGCCAGTTGGCGAGTCTCTAGAGGTGTGCTTATTATAGGTTGATGGTTGCTGTGGTCTAGGTTTAGAGGTGCTTTAGTTATAAGTGGCTTAGAATTAATCTAAGTGGGAATTAGATCTAAATATATTTTGGAAAGTAAAATGTGCATTAACTGTTTGAGGATCCTTTAAAATTTTTAAGGTTATGAATTACAAAAACCAAATATAAACACAGCAAGAGTAAGTGAAGGTTTAAATTACTAAGAGTAAGCTGATTAATTAAGAAGTCAGTCAGAAGAAAAATTATTTGCTAAGGTTTGGAGGTTGGGTCTTAATTTTACAATTTTAGCTTTTGCCCATAATAGTCAAATAATTTCTTTTCTCCTATTATTATAAATTATCATGAATATAACCAGTTTAAGTATGAGATTGGAGGCATATGAGAATTAAATTAGTAGTGATAAAACATGGAAGGAGATTGAGTTACTAAGTGGTAAGTAATATGGACAAATCATCTTATGTCTGCCAAATATCTTGTTAAACTTGGTTCTGTAGCCTCTGTATTAAATTAACATATGTTGACTCCTAAATCGCAACATAGACATTATCAGCATCATACATTTTTTGATCAAGGGTATGTGAGGTCTGGAAAGTGGTTAACTTTGTGCTGTATACTTGATAGCCTCATCCTTAATTCAATATTAGCATATAAAGCTGTGCAATTATGGCAGCTATGCGCTCTAGTAGAAAACATAGGTAATTAAAGTTAATTTTGACTTTCACAACCTTCTAAACTTCAACATAGTACCATGCACCAACTGAGCTTCCAAAATAAGCATGTTTCCTAGGTGGCACGGTTTATTAGAGCCCAGCTGGTTGTTAGTATCTTCCATAGTGTGGATGAAGCCTCAACTTGAGGCTTCCAACTTATTTGGTACATATCAATATTGACTTTTTTACTTTTTATTTTATTGATTGATGCTTTTTTGGGCCTAAATCCCAAAAGATTATTAACTTTAAGATTTTTAGTAACAACTGAGTTCAGTCAATAACGTTAAATTACCAGACGACGAATTTGGTATAAAATGCCTTCAAAGTGATTTACTAATCAATACTTTAAGCCAATAAATTATTATCAACTATTATTTTTAACTGTAGGGAATGAAGCCCTTCTTCAGCTTATCTCACCTTATCTCTAAATTCACCTAATCTTATAAGTACTTTCATCTTTTGCCTACTTCCCCTTTATTCTTAAAAGAATTTAAAACGATATAACCCAATCTGTTCCCAGGTCCAACAGGGAATTCGCAAATCGTTCCTTGTATCCCTTATTTTAACCCTTAATTTTATAGCCCTATTTAAGGTGCTAATCAATTACCTAAATATAGCTTTTAGCTTAAACTTTCAGCTCTTTGTAAAGTTCATTCTCTCTTAGGACCTCTAAACCAATCCTTGGTTAAGTCCCTTCTAATACTATCTCTTGTGGAACATCTAAACCTGTTTAGGTTAAGTCCCTTAACATTGATTTCTCTCTTAAAATCTCTGGCCTGTTTCTAGCCAAGTTCACAATAACTCTCTATTAGAACCTCTGGTTTCTCTAACCAAGTTCCAAATATCAACTCAATTATTCACTCAGCATGCTTTGAAGGATCAGCCTTAGGATCCCTTAAGTATGACAACAAGGTTTCACTACAAACTTGCACCTCAATCTGATTTTAGCCCATTTGTGTAACTGACTATGTGTTTTTGTAAGCCCTACATGGTGGCTAGAGTCCAGGTTGGTGTTATGACCTCACTTCATCTTGGCTGGCAGGTTGTAACCATCCATCAACCAAAAAGCATCCCAGCTTTGACACCTACTTATTCAGCCACATGATCAGAGAAACTCTTTTTGGCTGTCTTAGCCTGTTGAAGGGCAATTGGTTCCTTGATAACCCAATTGTACAGATAGATTTCTCCATCTTGTCAGCTCTAATATCTAAACAAGTTATCACAATGGATACTATACTTTGAAAAAGCTGATGGGGTGAATGCTTGATAAGATTATAATGGTGAGATTCCAGTTTTTTTTATACCACACCTTTCTTCTTGGATAATCCTCTGCCGTTAAGTTTTACAGGGTGTAAAGTCTTCCATAATAGTGCAGCTGTTATTCACATTACTTTACCATTACCCATTTTTCCATTAATACCATCATCATATGGTATAATAATCTATGAGGTGGTACAACGTTATTGATATGGTAATGGACAGATTGCTATAGTATCTGGCACTTTAACTTTCAGGGTATGTATAATGCCATGGGTTAGGAGTATAATGAGTAGATTAATTTCAGCTTCATTTATGGCCTTTATATAGTCCTACTGGCATCCAGATACCCATGATTTCTAAATTATTCATAATTTATCAGATGATTTGAATTAAATACTTTGATTTTATATTATAAATATCACTAACCACTTAGTTAAAACCTTAGCCTATCAAACAATCATGTAACCATTTACTGCTCGGTAAAAACATTTTTAAATTAAGATCTAGAGGTAGCAGGTACCACTTTGCTAACCAATTACTTTATTTTCCTTTTTATTTTGATATCCATTGTTATACAATCGGATGTATGACTAATTAATAAAAATGTTTCATTGGCAAATAGTTTAAATAAAACTAAAAATCCTTATTCTACTTCTCAGCTGAATCATTTAGATTGGAGAAATGATTTTACTCCTAGTATTTATCCAAATAGCTCAGATTGAGTTGAAAAGGTTACTTCAAACTCCCGGCGGAATATGAGAACTGATATAAAAGTTCGCCATGCCCTAACTTGTTTTTAGTGCAACTTCCTAATAAAAACCAACCCCTTTTATAGACCTGAATGGGGATCCAGGAGAAGAAACTATTCTGCCCACCAATCACCAGCTAGGAAATTTGGTAATTTTTATTTAACCGAGGTAAGCTGACCAGGGGACAGACATTACCGAATATATGTGAAACTAAGAGAATAACTAAGAAATATAAAAATTGGGCACCCCAGGGTACTCAAGTTACCCCTGTTGCCAGCGGGACTGCCAGGTATGGGGGGGTTGATGCACTACTCCGAGGGGGTTTCCCTGCAATGGAGCAGGTGTGAAGGAAAGGGTCTGTGGAGGAACCAGAGTGGGAACCATGATTCTATAAGCGCTTTTTGTCTTGGTCTCATATATCCATAGAGCCAGGCTTGGAAGTGCTCTAGTAAGTGGACATGGAATCTGTTAATAACCCCATGAATGGCTGGGACCGTGCCCTTGAACGCATCTAATGCAATTGTGTGTATTGTCCACATTGCAATGGGTATTATTAGGGAGCGGAGTGTAAATGGGATTGGTGACTCGATCTGGAGCGCGAAGAGACTCTTTGATATTGATAATTCCTGTTCGTTTTGAACCTTGAGCAGGCGTGCGACTTCCTGCCATATAGCTTTGGTTGGGGGGCATGTTTCTAGGCGGTGATGTAGGGATCCCTCCCCTCCACATACTGCACATGTTTTGTGGAGGGATTTGGAGCGGTCCGCCATCCTATAGGTCCTTCTCAAACAGCGCCAGGTGTTTGCTCTTATCCTTGGTTGTAGGAGTGGGTGGTGTGTCATTTTCCACATTGCTTTCTGTGTGGTTATATCATATGGAATGTCCAGCATATCTAGGTATTCTATCCTAGCTATGCTTGGGGTTGTTGCGAGCATATCCCTCTGGGGGTGGTTTTCTGGATTTCTTAATTTGAATTGGGGGCTGGGTTGTCCCCTTCCCTGTATAATACCCATGTTCTCTATTGCCCACCCCATACGGCGGATAGTTCAGAGGATATGTTTGAAATGAGGGGAGGTTCCATGTGGACCCGTTGCAGTAGGGTGCTTGGCAAGGTATGAAAGTAGTCTAGGTGGACTATGTGGGATGGGTTATTTGAGCGCCTGTGCAAAGTTAGTCCTTGCTGCTCTGGACCAATGTTGTTGCGGGAGGTCTGGAGCAAGGATTTCCTTTATCCAGGTACCTAGGATGTGATTGGCATGGCTCTCAAAATCTATTAGTCCCATGCCTCCGCTTGAGCGTGGGCCAAATAGTGTTTCCATCCGTATAGGAGGGTAAGAGCCAGGCCACAGCCAGCCCTGGATAAGCGCGCGAATTGAGGTTATAAAGGTAGGTGAGAAGGCTATCGCATGGGCCTGGTACCACAGTATTGGGAGGATGAGCGAGTTAGCAACTGTAACTCGTCCTGTTAGTCCTGGGGTTCTTCCCTTGAGGGAGGCGACGCGTTTGGATACCCGTTGTAACAGGTTACTTTCCATTGTCTCATTAGCATATCCCCCTTGATTCTAGCCAGATTCCAAGGTGTTGGACAGGAGTGGTGGTGGGAGGTGTTGCAAAGGGTAATATAATTGGGTTTTTTCTTCGAGTGTTGGTGTGAGGTTCTGATGTTGTGGCCCAATTATTTGTGTATTTGCCTAAGAGGATAATTTCTGCCTTCCTTTTGTTGAGCGATGCATTACTCACCTTGGAGTATTCCTCTAGAGTGTGTTCCAGCTGTCGGTCATCTTCATTGTTTGCTATACCTGCTACGCAGTCATCTGCAAAGGCCAGTATCTTGACTGTTGGTTGTCCTTATGCTGTTATCCCCATGAGACGTGAGTCAGGTACTCAGAGGAGCGGGTCAAAGCTGAAATTGTATGGCAGTGGGCTGAGGGGATCCCCTTGTTTGAGCCCTCTGTGTGGTTTGATATTGTTTGTTAGGAATCCAGGGCCGCATACAGCCATGGTTGCAGATTCTATTAGGAGCATCGCCCATTTTATGAATCTTTGTGGGAGTTTGAAGGCATGTAGACATTCTTTTAGGTATGGCCAGCTAACACGGTCATACGCCTTTTCCTGATCCAATAAGACCAGGGCACCAGTTGCTTTGGATTGGCAAATGTTTGCAACAGGGTGTATGTTGTTTCAGATTGAACGCCCTGGTATAAACCCAAACTGGTTGGGTGATAGGGCGTCAGATGCAATTTCGCCTAATCTAGCTGCTA
Source organism: Massospora cicadina (assembly GCA_022478985.1). Taxonomy (NCBI): domain Eukaryota; kingdom Fungi; phylum Entomophthoromycota; class Entomophthoromycetes; order Entomophthorales; family Entomophthoraceae; genus Massospora; species Massospora cicadina. The sequence continues at coordinate 10,485 of JAKSZP010006216.1, read as the reverse complement.
GAATTTTTGTTAGAATTTTTGTGTCAGTGTTGGAGAGTGCAATTGGGCGCCAGTTGACCAGGTCCAACTTGTCACCCTTTTTATATAAGGTTATAACGTAGGAATCAAGGCCTTCTGGTAATATGCGTGTTTCCAACAAACTCTGGTTCATTGACGCCAATAGGAGGGGGGCGATTTGTTAAAAAATATTCTTTGTAAAATTTGTAGGGTATCCCATCAGGCCCTGGGCATTTCCTACGTGGTGCACCGCGAATTGTTTCCCAAAGCTCCTCCCGGTGATAAGGGATAGTATATTGTAAACTGGTGGTGTACTTTGTATCTTGGCAGTTTGAATAAATTCTTCAATTTTTGTGGATCTGTTGGCATATCACGATATAATTCAGTGTAATAGTGGTGTACTTCTGCCTTGACCTCAACAGGGTCAGTTGCCACAGTGCCATTGGTCTTGAAGACCTGTGTGCATGTGGGCTGGTTTCCGCGGGAGTGGATTTGGCAGAAAAAGTATGTCAAACAGGTTTCATCTTCCTTTATGAACTTACCTTTGTTCAATACTTTGATTCTGTGTTGGTGTTCAAAGATGAGATTGTTAAGTTGGGCTGAAATTTCTGCCCATTTGCATCCCCAATTAGGGCTATAGCCAGATCTCAGAGTATTTATTTCCAGGTGGTCTAGTTCTGCCAAGGTACGCTTGATTGTGGCTGTGTCCGCGGTGGACTTGCGTGATGCAATATGTCAGGTTTTGTTGATTAAATCTTTTTTGAAATTTTCCCATGTTCTGATGGGATCTAAAGTGAATGGGGCTGTAAATTCTGGGTTTGTAGCCTTGTTTTCAACCCAGTAAGATATCTCAGGCAATCATATATTTTCTGGGTGAAGCTTTCTCCAAGGCGACACCTGTGTGTGGGATTGGGTTGGTGCTAACTGCACCATAACTAATTGGTGATCAAAAATTGATCTTTTTTGTTGTAAATTTAGAGATTCTCGAGTGGTGGTATTGTGGGATAAGGATGTGGTCAATACGACTCATTGATATGAGCAGTCCCTCACGTATGTTGGGTCTTGTCATATGGGGAAGGATTGGTGAATTGGGAGGAAGAGCATCCTGTAAGCCAATAGATACCTTCATTGTGCAATATTCAATGTGTCCAGGTGGGTATCCCCTGGGATTAGGCCATCAATCTGTATTGGGGTTATCCCAGCAGGTGAAATCGCCTACATGATGAAATCTGGTGGGAGGGTGAGGGTAGAAATTTTTTCAAAAATATTTTTTCTCTCAGTTGCAGTGCACGGTGCGTAGATACATGCTAACGAAATTATTTCATCTTGGCATGTGATTGTTGCTACCAGGACTTGACCGTGCAAGTGTGATGATGGGTTTGTAATTTTAAATTTTTTTGTTGTTTTGGACTATCACCCCACAGTGAGATGTCCATACTGATTGTGATGTCCGACCCTGGTTGACCAGGATTCTTCTTCCCCTTGTAGGCAGTGGGTTTCTTGGATGGCCAAGATGTCTACAAGAGGTTTTCACAGGAATGCAAGCTTTTTGGCTTGGGATGTATGAGCGCTGGCTCCCGCGATATTTTTCGTCCCTATTGACACTGAGGTGCCCGTGGCGCCTCAGGAGCGGTTGGGAGGACCCTCTGGTCCTAACCCACCGCGGCTCATTTTGGCCATGCTCCGCATCTGTACTCCAACTCTTTCACTGCCATTGTTGGTTCCCTTGATCTGACCCAATGATTCAAGGGAATTGCGGTTTTTTGCATTTGCATCAACTTTTCCTGCACAGGTCTCATGTTGATTTGATGCAGGTTGTTGATTGGATTTTTATATTTTTGAGGTTCAACTTTGTTGCATTGTGCACCGCATTTTCACCCAAATTGTGGTTGCATTGTTCCTCAGTATGTGCATGACTGATGACGCTTTGTGGCTCAGTCTGGTTACTAATAAGCTTTTGACCTGGGCATATTGTTCTGATTGGTTGGTTCAGTGAGTATCAGAAATATCCTCCTGAATTTGTCCGTGGTTAATGGCAGATTCCACGTGTGCCGCCGTTTCAGCCGCTGCTCTCTTGCGGGCTTTTTGTGCTGCTTTACGCTGTTTACTTGTAACTGGGTCCACGATGGAGTAAAGTCCATCTTCACCCCAGCGGAATGGATGGTGGCCATCAGTCATCTTTGGCGAAGTTTTCATTATCTTCGTCCATAGCTTCTTCACAAAAATCATTTTCCATTAAGCCCTCTTTTACAGGGCATGCATGTTCCTTGTGGCCCAGTGAGCCACAGTGGTTGCAAATGGGTGGTGCACGTTCCGGTGTAACTCAGAATGCAGCCAACTGGCCCCCATCTGCAAAGTAAAATTCTGCTTCGTGGGGAATTCTGGATAAATCCTCTTCCACTTCTGGGAAGGGGTTGATTACAGCGATAGCTTTGCCTGTGCACAGGTTGGGCATTAAGCAAAATCGCTGTAATTCAACTTGTTAGATTTCTCTGTAGGCCACAGGACCTTTGCGGAGCTCCTCCTCGATTACCTCATGAGGAAAGTTGGTGGGGATTGAGTCAAAGGAGATGAACAAAGTTTTTGCTTTGTTCCATCTGGTGCACGCGGTGTGCACAATTTTTTGCCCTCAGGGAGGGCAATTTATACACAGATTTTTGCTGTGGCATTGGCTTCATCGGCTGTTTCAAAACCAATATTGATCCAGCTGTGTCCCATGTTGTTGGTGGCTACGTACACCGCGTGAGGGAAAAGTGAGGGCTGTGCCTCACATGTTTTCTCCCACAGGGTTGGTGACTCATCCTCAAGGAAGAGTCTGATCCCATGTTCCACCTTTGACAAAGGTTGGTTGAATTGAATGTACATGTATTGCGCGTGCTTTACAGTAAATACCATAAACCCAGATGGTGTCTGAGTTTGCGATTTCTTTGCAGATTGGGTTCCTGGTCCCCCTCCAGGGCTTTTTTGCCCTTAGTTGCACCGTTAAGCGCACCGCTTGCCATGACGCTCGCCCATGTTGTATTATTTTGTTATTAAAGTCGCCCATTTTTCCTGTGTGTGATTATCCAAATTTGCTGTTCAGATTGAATCATAGTAACTAAAGTGATTGTTACAAGAAAGAAAGGTATTAGGAAACTTGGTAATTGTCCAAGATAAAAAATATTTTCAAGATTCCTGATTGGATCAAATATATTTAATCACTACCATATGGATTCATCATCTCTGCTGCCAACCCAAAACCCAAAAATAAAGTCTTATCAAAAAAAGATTTTTAAGAGTCATGATAGGTTAAATCATCATATATCCAAATCAAGCTATCCTCTGCCTGTTTCAAAATCTCTCACCCCTCTTGTTTTTAGCCTTGGAGGACCATAACTACTGAGAGTATTATTTTATTAGGGGATTTATTTTATCCTCAATTTTAATTTCAATAAAATCATTTAAAATTAGAATTGTTTGTGATTTACAATATACCCCAAAAGTCTCAAACAGCCGGTGAAGTTTCAACACTCTAGCTTCTGATATATTGTTGAGATACTGCGCCTAAGCACCTGCAAGAAATAACTTGCCAGGATTCCAACAAGCGGTGCTCATTACAGGGACTCCTGTACACCACAATCATTTAACTAAAAACGGAGGATGTTTGGGTAGGTATCCTCTTAACCTCTGCGTTGAAAATGACATAAGGATAGCTGTAGAATAGCAACTAGAAAAAGCCCTGTTGCTCCTTAAGAAGATTAAACGGCGCCCCTCTCAAGATCCTCATGAGGATGCTCCTGATGTCCATAACCCCACTTTAGAAACAATTTTCCTAAAGTGAGGGTAGCATTGCCTCATACTCTTCATCTATGAATCTGTCATGGAAGGAATGACCATTCACCAGAAAACCAAGCACTTCCTCCCTTTCTAAGTTACATAGCTCAAGTGGTAATTTTCCTCATATGGACACACTTAGTAACTAAGCGGAGGTTAAAGAAGCGCTTAATGAGGAATTAGGCTCAGCGCAGAGTTTATGAAAAAAAGCAGGCCTTTATACCTTAGCATGCAAGATGGAGAATTAGTTTCCATTTTCATTGATTAGTTCTACAATGAAGCACAGCCACTGTTACTTGCAAAAATGTTAACTACTGATGACTATATTGCTGCCATTATGACTATAGTGGCTTCTCGCCCTTCCTTGGCGATGCACATTGTTTCAGTAAAGCACTGCTTCCAGAATGTCCATGATATCAATGAAGATCTGCTAGAGGTAGCCAATTTCCATAAACTTGAGTATACCCAAGGAGTTGTGTCAAAACCTCATTCTTGGCCATTTTTGATCTTACAACTGTAGCCTGAAGGAAGGATTTCACAATGATCCTCATGGACACTTCTTGTCTGCTCACGTCTCAAGCCCTGCTTCCACTGGTGCAGATCAATCCATACACACTCCGCCCCGTAAGGTTATCCATAGTGCACCATTGGTGACAAGGAAGTTTTCCCTTTCGCCATCTGCACCCAGAGTTCAGTTTGTGCATTCAGTTGGGGCATTGCCTCGCCCTACGGCCTCCACCAAATAAGCTTTTTCACAACAGCTCAATTGTCACGTCCTTAAGACGCAGTCTATAACTTCTTAAGCATCTTCCCTTCCTGTTTGCATCTCAAAATCTTCCCCCAAGGTGCAGCCAAAACCAGCCAACAAAGAGCTCAAGCCAAAGGCCGTTGAAGCTGAAACGCCTTCTCCTAGGGATAAAATGATAGTAGAGCGCTCCAAGAGCATCCTCTGCTTTAAAAAGGGACATGTTGACGATGTGTTTCATATGAAGCATTCTGTTTAATTTGATAAGCATGTTTATGATCTCTCTCCTATCATTCCTCTAACTTGTAAAAATAACCCTCTGATGACGAATCTGAAGGAGGTTATAAAGATGTTGGATATTATGTCCTAGGAGCCCCAGTTGAAGTAGGGATATCGGATTGGTTGAACCCTGAAGGAGTAAATAAGGCCATGTTACCTTATAAAACTTATATTAGCCAAGTTCTGATGTGCCTTGAGATTAACAATACCTCTAGTGATGCTGATAGTTCATTGCCTTGTTGATTTGACCTATTAAGCAGCTTGTATTCTACAATCCATTAAAGATAAAATCCGAGACAGCCTAAAATTTGCTTCCGTTTTTCGCCTTAAGGAGGTTCTAGCTCTCCCAATATTTTAATGGAGCTGTAACTAAGGTGAAGGTCGTGATCAACAAGGTGTAGGTTATGGCCATTCTTGACACTGGTTCCCCAATCAATGTGATCTCGAAACTTATCAAGAAGTTTAAGCTGGCGCCTGACCTACAATACTCTCAAGAGTATGGAACTATGGGTCTTAACAGTAATTGCACTATTGGGGCATACTCTTCCTTGCCCCTCAGAATTTGGAAGCTTATCTTTTCGGCAACAGCTGTGGTCTTGGATAACAATACTTATGATATGTTTATTAACACTCAATCTATGCTTGAGTATGACAGAATCAACAACATGAAACATGGGTTTCTCTCCATGCTCAACTATAAGTTTCCTCTGGTTCTAACCAATACAGAATCCAATAATAAAGAATATTATTGATCAGTTGAATGCACTTCTTCTGCATTATTGCTGCAATATACATCATCCAGGTGAAATACATAGAAGTTACCTGATTTGGTAGACGTATTAGAAGGCATTTCTTATAATTTCTCAGAAGAGATATTTATCAAGTCTGGTGAATAACGAGTGATTGGCACCAAGATTAATTTCCAGATCCCCTGAGACTGCTTACTTTATATAACAAGTATCAATAAAGTAATTCCTTTAAAATCTCAAGTATTGCCTGGTTTACTATTTTCTGTTTATCATCAACTTATCAATATTCTATCATGGAATCTCACTAATAAGGACAGTATTTTAAAGAGGCATCAGGAGATAGGAAAAGTTTTGCTAATTCCTATCAAGGATGATGAAAAGTATACAGCAGTGGTTCTATGTTAGAGATGGGCATACCTTTTGACAAACTGCTATATACTCTGCCTAACGTTCATATTTCAGATGAAATAACCTCAGGAGATCTTGAAGAAGTTCACTCTCTAAATAACTACAGTGATGTTTTCTCTAAATCTGTTACTGAATATGGGGACATGAAGGATTGGAGCCACAAAATTGATGTTGGTGATGCCAGGCCTATCTGATCTAAACCTTAAGTAAGCCACAGGTCAAAGAGTAACAAATGAGTAAAGAGCTCAAACAGCTATTGGACTCTGAATTAATAGTACCTTCCCCAAGGACTTGGGCGTTTTTCTCTCTCTTATCAAAAAGAGAAATGGAGGTTATCAGATAGCTATGGACTACTAAAATTGAACAACCTAACTAAGAAAGATAATTATCCTATCCCACACATTGAGATTATTATGCACAACTCTCAAACTTCAAATTCTTTTTGCTATGGATTTTCCCAGAAGATACTAGTAAATGGCCCTTTCCGCACAAGATCTGGAGAAATGTGCTCTCATTTGCAGTGAGGGCTTATTTCAGCCCACTCAATTACCATAAGGGTTGTGTAATGTGCCCGCATCATCCCAACAAGCAATTAATCATATTTTATGGGATCTTAAGCTAAGTTTCGTTATACTCTATCTTGATGACATCATGGTTTTCTCCAAAAAATTCAATGAGCATCTTACTCATCTAAAAGAGCTTTTCAACGCCTGTGTGCGTCTAACAATAAGTAAAAACCATCAAAATGTACTTTTTTCCAAAAGAACTGAGAAATCCCTGACATGCTATCTCACAAGAAGGGATTCAACCTTTAAAAGATGATGTTTAAGCAATACAAAAAACGCTTCCGCCCCAAAACCTATGAGATATCTAGGTGTTTCTAGGTATGATGGGGTATTACCATTACTTCATCCCAAAGTTTGCTCAGCTCATTAATCCTCTCGTTTGACTACTGGCGAAGAACGCTCCCTTTTATTGGAGTGTTGAAAAAAAGTCCGCGTTTAAAATGCTTAAGAAATTGCTGCAAGAAGTCCTATTTTACATCACCCAGGCTATGGTAATCTTTTCATTTTGTTTACTGATGCCTTTGATTACGCTGTTGAGCTATCCTGGATCAAATATATAAAATGGCATAAATCATCCAGTCTCATATATCAGCGAGATGCTATCAAAAGATGAACGCAACTACAGCTTCACAGAAAAGAAGTGCCTTGATGATTTATTCACTGTAAAACGCTATTACCCTTTTTGTATGGAACTACCTTCACTGTGACTACCAACCACGCCTCCTTGAGGTGGCTACAAACTATGAAGGATTCTACTGGACAACTGGCTCATTAAGCCTTAGATCTCCAACACTATGATATAAAGATTGAACCTCAAGCGGAAACTCGCCATATAAATGTTTATGGGTTAACTCAGTTGCCTGTCATTCACTTAGATAACAGTGAAGCAGAGAGTTTACATGACCTCCTTATGACCTCTTATGCCTTAGGTAATGATGATGAACCCGTTAAGAAATGCTAGCGTGACACGTGCAATACTAAAGTGGAGAGTGGGAAAATATATAAAAAGGTAGGGGCCAATCAGTTGCCCTATCTTCAACCTTTGGAGCGAGTACCTACTATCACGGAGGCCTACTATACTTTTAGGCATGGTGGCATGCGGAAGACCTATGAATGGATTAGAGATCAGTACTATTGGTAAGGGATCATGGAATTCATTATCATTTTCCTGGATGCCTGCTTAACCAGCAAGAAGCATTCCATTCTCAAAACCAAAATTCAACACAACCTACTACCCTTTAACAACCATTTAACATGATAAGTTTAGATGTGTTAGGTCCCCTACCCAGACTACCAGCGGAATTTCTATAAATACTAGTAAGAATTGATCACTTCATGAAATGGATTGAAGCTTTGGATCTCTCAGCCCAAACTGTCAAAGCTACCACAACTTTCCTTCATTAGTATATCTTATCCCACCTTGGCTGCCCCAAGGTCTACTCTGTGAAAATGGAAAACCCTTACTTCTAGAGTAATCAAGATCCTGGCTACCTCCATCGGATCAAAGAAACTCTTCTCAGCCCCTTTTAACACTTTGATGAACAATAACGTAGAAAAAGCAAAGAAAATTGGTATCCATATTACAAATTTTGGCCACTTTAGACCCTCTACACTGAGATCAGTTCTTGCCTAGTTCCTTTATGGCATATCAAATTAGTTGTCACTGGATACTCAAAATGTCTCCATTCCACATGTTATATGGTTAAGTTCCTGGGTCCTGCTCTTAGCTAAAGATGCCTTTTCTGCTAGGACTGATAATCTTGACAAGGCCATGTGGAAGGCGGCTCAACACATTAACCAGCTACAGTCTAATGCTATGACTAACCTAGCCAAAACAATCACTAAATAGAGCAATGCATTTAATGATCTCAGGCCAACTCTACCCTCTATTTCAAATATCTGACTTGGTTTTATATTATCATAACTGCATCACTCCTAGAAGTGAAAAGCTCAGGTCCATTTGGGAAGGACCTTTCGTTGCCACCAATAAGAGGGGTGATGAATATTCTATCAAGTCTCTTGCTTCTGGAGTTATTACCAACTCAGTACATGGATGTTTTACGCCCCCTATTCATTTTTAACAATTTGAAGAGATTAATGTTAGATAATTGGATGTACGCATAGTTAGTATACATGTCAGGGTTTTAATAGTTAGATTTTACTAGAAATACCCAGTCTAATTCTAAAAAGAATCATAAAAATAGAGTGAGTATTTTACTGCTGGTATTCAGCTGATTAGCTTGGATCAAGATGACAAGGTTGCATCAAACCCCTGAAAGAAAAGAAGAACTGAAATGGAAGTTCTCCAAGACCTAACTTAAATTTAGTGCAACTTCTTAATAAAACCACCCCCTTTTATAGACCTGAATGGGGTTCCAGGGGATGAAAATATTTTGCCCACCAATCACCAACTAAGACATCTGGTAATCAGCCAAGATGAATTTATTTTTTAAGATTCTTTATTGGACCAAATATATAAATCATTACAAGATGGATTTGCCATCTCTGCTGCTGACTCAATACCTAAATGTAAGTCCTATCACAGCAAAAAGACATTCAAAAAAAATTTCTTTCTCGTTGCAAACACTTTTGCAACCTATTCAATTCAATACTAAATCTAGTTTGATAATCTCATAGAGGGGATTAGTCTGCGCCCATGTCTGGGAGCAGTTGGGCAAGCAAGGCAAGAGGAGCAGGCGGAAGGCCTGCGGCCTCTAACATTCAAAAACGCCCCGGAGAATCTGGCAGAATAGAAAAAAATCTAAAAAACTGGCAATCACAATTTCCCCAGAGATACTCATGTGGCAAGCACGATGCAACCAGTACATCAACACGCCACATTCCCAGCCACTTTTGTCAGTGGAATTCGGAGTCCATGTGTATTTGGACATCCAAAAAACAGCCCTATGGGAAAAATTTTGTGAAGATGTACACAAAATTTTCCTGACCGCGGTGTACGTTGCACCTCACTCCATGTCACGCAGTTGGCTAGACCTAGGTTTCGAAAGCAAAATAGCAGCAGACGAGGCTGCAGCGGTGCGCATAGTGGTTGACCTCCCTGAAGGGCAATGAGTCATCAAAACTAAATGCACCAGATGGACAAAATCAAACCAAATTTTCCTCATGTTTGACTTTTTGCCTACTACGGTAAAACGTGACATTTTGGAGAAACACCTGAAAGTTGGTCTCGCCATATATGGCGAAATACAATCTTTCAAAATGCAACATTTCACGCTGATGCCACACCTGTGCACCGGCAAAGCCATCGCAGTTCTGACCCCAACTGAGGAGATCGCGAAGGACCTAACCCAGATCCTGCACTCCACCTTTATTGACATCGCAGGGCATACCACCCACCCATTCTGGGTAACCGTGGACAGCGCGCCCCCCATTTGCACCCACTGTGACACATTTGGCCATAAGATGCATGCGTGCCCCATCAAAGAGGGCGTCACATTCCAAGAGCACCCCTCGGCGGCCATGACCAGCGGAGAGGCGCACTACAAACCAACTGCAAGCACCAAGGAGGCTTTCTCGTGGGGAGCACAAGGCTGCTACCTATTGGTAAAGCCCATCTCTCCGCAGGAGCGGAAGAAGGCCAAGCAGGCCCATAGGGCCGCGGCCAAGGAAATGGCCAAGGCCAACACCACCATCCCACACTCACAACGCCAGAAGGACATAGAGACCTTCGTGGCAGAAGCAACTTGGGAATCCATCACCCAATCAGATTGGGAGGCCCATACCAAACGGGCCACTCAATCTGAGGATCCAATGGGAGATTTGATCTCACCCAATCGCTGCACTCAAGCCCCAGTCAAAACCGACTTGGGACCTATCCCAACTGAAAAAATTTTTTACTCGACGGTGTGCACCAACTTATCCGCACCGCAAAAAATTTGTCCAACGTCGGAAAACAGGAAGTGAAGGC
>JAKSZP010006215.1:0-18306 GCA_022478985.1 Massospora cicadina | reverse complement strand
GTATTTGGATGGGAGGGGTAGAGAGATCACATTCAAAATGAATATTCTTCAAATTTGCGCACAGGTTGGGGCATAGATGTTAACTATTGTGTGCACTTTGGCATCTCATGAAAAGATCATGACAAGCACACATCCATCAAAATGTGTTGTTTTTCTATAAATTTAAAATTGCGGTTCGCCCATATCAGCACCCCACAGTGTGGCGACCAAAATGATTGGGAGAGGAGGAGCATGGTGCCCATGTGTCCTTGGCACCTTGTGGACATTGGGTTTTCTATATTGTCAGGATGTCCACAGGTAAATTATTTTTAGGAAGCTCAGTTTTTTAGCCCAGGAAAAAAGAAGCCTTATATCCAGCGATGTTCAGCGTCTTCATTGTAAAGGATACCCCCATCAATCTTTAGGAATCAGGGGAGGGCTCCTCAGGCCCTGCCGCTCCTTGTTGCCATGAAAGCTCAGCCAATCTTTCCTTATCCTTTTGGAGAGTGTTTGAGGCTGGCATATCGTTTGTTTTATATGAATTATCTTTGAGGGTCTCTTTAATCAGTGTTTTCTTGCTTTGTTGGTTTTTTTCTCTTTGCAGTTTTTCACGTTATTGAGGATTTGCGGTGCACCATCAAATATGTACAATGATTCATCATCAAAAACTCCATAAAATTAAGTTGTAAAATCCACTTGTGTTTGTTGTGCATGAAATCAGCAGGTGTGTATCATGCACATATTGTGGGTTCGATGGCTGAGCCCACCCATCTGATTGGGTGGGATTTTGGGATTCCACCAAAGTGAAAAACTCAGTCTGGTTGACTTGGATCTGGGCAGGGGGGATGTTGAAGGCCGCCATGGCTGCTGCCTTAGCCTGTGCTTGGCATTGCTGTTTTGCTTTTTTTGTTCTTGTGGGGGCACAGGTTTTACCTGGATATATCACTCCTGTTTGCCCTATGGGAATCTGACACTAGAGTCAACTGTGGGCTCACTTTGTCTCTCGCCCATTGCATTAAGAAAGCTTTTTTGGTAAATTCCCTCTTTGGTGGGAAAAGTGTGTAACTTGTGACCAAACGCCCAACAATTAATGCATAGGTGTGGTGCGCTGTTAACTGTTACTCAAAACAGTTGAGTCTGTTGCTCATTGATGGTGAGTGTCGCAGTGTGTGGGATCTGAGTTAGGTCCTCTGCTACCCCTGAGAACGGGGTGATCACCGTGATCGCCTTACTTGTGTTGAGTTCAAGCATCAGTAAAAAAAATTTGCATTTTTAAGGAGCTGATTTCCCCATAGCTTTGAAGTCCTGCTTTGAGATGACTCTCAAAGACTTCACACTTGATGGTCATGGGGAGGAAATTAAAAGTTACAAATATCTAATTTTATTTTGTCCTTTGCATGCGCTTGGTTTCAACCATCCATTGACCCTCTGGGAGGTCAACCACCATGTGCACCTGTGCAGCTGTGTCTGCTACTTTTGCTGTTTTGAACCCAAGATCCAACAAACTGCAGGTCATCGAGTACAGTGCTATGTACATGACTTCTGGGAAGTGAGTGCGTACATCCCCATAAAACTTCTCCCAGAGAGCTGTTGAATTAATGTTCATGCAAACTTAAATTTTAAATTCCACTGATGACATTGGCTGTGAGTGAAGAGCTTTGACGTACTGGTTACATTTGGTTTGCCATTCCAAGATTTCTGGTGAAATATTCACCACAGTTTTCTTGTTTTTATCCAGGCCACTGGTTTCCCTGGGGCGTTTTCAAACTTTGGGTGGTGCGAACACTGAACCTGTGCCTTTTACCACATTTGCCCAGCCCTTACTCTGCATTAGGCGCATACTCATCTCCCCTTATTAATTATCAAACTTTATCTGTCTTGAATCAAATTGGTTATAATTTCTGATTGCAACAGGAAAGAAAAAGTTACGCCTATCCCTCTTGATACTCTTATTTTTCTCCTTGGTTTTATTTAAAGTACCATTAATTTACTAGATATATAATTTTTAAATTATTATCTTTTTTTCTACTAGAAAGTTCGCTTAAGACCTCTGATCCTTTAATCATTAGGTTAAGTCTTGGGTATATTAAGATTAAGTCAACATTAATCATTATGCCTAAGCAAAATATGGAGGACTATTTTTAAAAATGGTTTGCGCCACTAATAAAAGAGTTGATGGCCTGAAAGGGTGAGTCCGCGGTACTCTCAGAACCCTTTATTATATAGTCTCATGGAGGTCAAATTAGTTCACCACTTTAGATATCATATAGTTTACAAGAAGTTATTGACCTAAACTTAGATATCTAATACACTTAATGGGTTTGAAAATCTTTATAAGGTTTTGCAATTCTTCTATTGGTAGATACTCACTTTCTCAGCAAGCCTTTGCCCAATCACCACCTCATCTAGGCTATTGTAATTTTAATTTGGTCTCTGTCAAGTCATCACACTATATAGAAAACCCCCAATCCAACATAAAGATTTCATCTGATTAAACTAATGCAAGTGCCACAGTTAGAAGTTATTTCTAGTAACATCCGCCACAGCGCAGGTATGAGCAATTATACAACCTTTAGGAGAACCCTATGAACATTAATATGAAAGTTGGGCTTCGCCCTAGTAAGTGTGAAGCCTTAACCTTGGGCTCAAAATTCACTTGTTTGTTTAGACAATTTTGGTCAATATCTATTATTTTTAGTAACCAGTAATTTACCAGGATTAAGGTCCGAAAATTATTAACCTTAATTTCCTTAGCATCAAACAGTTAATAACGCCAAATTCACAGTTAAACAAATTTGGTATGAATTGCCCCGTTTTTGCTCCACTGGCTGATAAGATAGGGAAGAATGCTTAAACCAAGTTTCTATTTATCCTTATATTAGTCCTGAGAATTTATTCAGTGTTTAACTCTTCTACCCAACTCATTAATCACCTCACGCCACATAATATGCCTTTTATCACTTATAACTTCCTATCTGTTGGCTTCCTAATGGCAGATAATGGAAACCGCTTAACTGCGTTACCATTATCTCAGTTCAGCTCTCAAGGATGAAGCCTGATCTACTCTAACCTTGAACCTAAACTATGCTTTTACCTCCACATTCCCAAATCTACTTCTATGCTCATATATGGTAAATGCCTATCTCTCGCCATCTTTAATATCCCCTTCCTTTTTTTATTCTTTATTCTATTCTGGTACTGTTTTAAGTAATATTTCTTTCTTTATAACTTATGTTTTATCTAATAATCTTGTGTCATTATTGTTGCCTAGATTCATCTAAAGATTTGCCGCTCAAATAGCAGAGATTTGCCTCAATGATGACATTTCCATTGAGAGATTGCCTTGGCAACAATATTCAATTCCACTAAGAGATTTCGCCTGTTCTATTGAACAAAAATTTGACTTGACAACGCCAATTCCATTAAAAGATTTTCTTTAGAGAGAGAAAATCCTCAGGAGATTCCGCTGGTGCTACTAATGACTAATAATTGTGTAGCCTTTGAAGGACCTGCCTGTTGGATTTAAGGATTTTTAGGGCTCGCTGGTGCTATTTTAACCTAAACTCCAACAAATGGGGGATTGTAACCAATAAAGCTAATAAAATAAATAGTCTTTAAAACTAGAAAGTTGAAGTTTTTATAGTTTTTTTATTAGTCCTGCGGGGGACAAGAAAAGAAATTTCTCATACAATGTTATGGCTTAGTAATTAAACTCACTTTGGGCTCAAAGGACGTATGCATTGAATCATTATTAGGTTTGAGCTTAATAATAAAATATGGTCATTCGACCTATTGAAGCTCTCAAATCTCACCTCGCTTTATCAGAAAGGCCAATGGAGTGTTGAGAGTGGGTAGGACAAGCCTGTGAGGTAATGTTTTGATAAATTTGAGTCAATCACTGTGCGAGAAAATATCTGCACCATTCAGGAACCCTTATAACCCTATAAAAGGGCCTGTTCTCTGCGGTGTGGCTTGAATGAGATTAGTGGTAAGTCTGGGAGGGACCTCAGAAGAACTCCCTTGATTCCGCCAATGAGTCAGAATATTCTGGCTACCTAAACTTGAACCATTTGGCCAAGTTTTAGTAATATTTATGGAATTATTGCACAAATTTAAAGGATTCCACCGCAAATCAGACAGGATTTTTGGCCAATTTTACAATAATCTTCATCCAAAACACTCTTCTCACAATATTAGACTTTCAATTATCTAACCTTGACCTTCAAATTCAACAAAATTTAACAACTAATGCTCCCTGCCAGGTCCTTTCCTAGGCTACCTAGTGAAGACATACCTTCATGGATAATATCTACAATAAGATAAAAAAATACCAATCAACCAAACAAAAATATACGCTTGCCAAACTGGCCACCCAAATTGCTGCAATTTCCTATCCATATATCCGCACCAATGCTTTTCACTGTTTTGCTGATGAAAGTGCCTACCTAAATTTCTTGGCGTTCTCTTCATTCTGCTGCATCAATGCTCCTCGTTGCTCTGATGCCAAAGATGAGCATCCACTTTGTATGCTTTGGCGCTTCATCCATTCATCTGTGCTAACGAATCTTGCTAAGTCTTTGATGAAACAGCCTGGCCAAATGCCTTGGCACCCTCTCTATTCCGTTACATCCATATTCCTTGTCACTCCAGTGCTAAAGTCAAAGCTTTAACTTGAATTCCTTGGTGCTAATCAAAATTCCCTTTGCCAAAGATCCTCAATTTTCTAGCAATTAAATTAAAATAACTAACTCTAAATCCATTGCACCCTCTCCATTTTCCTGAGCTGACGCTTCTTGTTATTTTGCTATCAAAACAGCTAACTTAAATGCCTCGGCGCCCTCCCCATTCCTCTGCGTCAATGGCCCTTGTTATTCCTGCGCTGAAATTAGCACAACCAACCCAAAAGCCTCAGTGCTTCCTCTGTCTCCCCGCGCTGAAGCTCCTCGCTGTCCTGACACCAAAATTTGAGCTATTGAATTCCAACAAGAAGGTTTTGATTTTAATTTTGAGGCTGCATTGGAACCTTCCAACAAGCCAAATGAAGCAGCTAAAATACCCAACTACCTCAACGACCTGTTTTCTGACGCTGAAGCTTACAGCTGCTTAACCACACTAGCCAAACTTAATGATTTGGCACTAAATTTAATTTCCTTAGCCAAGGAGACCAAAAATATTGACAAAACTCTCAAGTTAGCTGAGCTGAGTGCTCTCAAGACCAAATCGCCCTCTCTTACCTCTTTAATTTATTCTCAACCTTTTATTTATTATTAGTTGTATATAATAAAATTTTAGATATTTCTGCTGGCATCAGTAATTTAAAATTTTCTGATGAGACTTAAAATAATTCCAAGGGTTTTAAAAAGTTGCCTCCCAACCACCTTTTTAATTTTATGCAAGGCCAAGCTCCAAATCTGTTGCCCTTGTTGCACAATTTATCAGTTGACTCCACAATTTTCTACATGATGATTGATCATGCCTCTAGAATCGTTTACAAACTGCCAAGATGCCATCTTAAATTTAGGTGAAGCAAAAATTAAAAATCCCTGCATTTGTGTTGACTGGCCCAAATAACTCAAATATTTTCCTTTTGCCTTTTTAACTCTTACTTTGGATCAGTCCCTCTCAGAAAAAGTGATGTTTGCAAAATTAAAGCTGAATTGTTATAAAGTTATCAAATCATACCAATGAAAATCTGCCACCTAAAATCAGTTTACTCCTTGAGGATCTAGATGTCCTGTCCAAATTCATTGATTTTATATACTTAACCACAGATCATCTTAATTATATTAATTTAATATTAACCCCTGATCTAAACCTTTATTTTATGGCCTGGCCTCTTGTTACCAAGTCTTACTTCGCCTACCTCAACGCTCAAGTGGGTGTTACAAACTATCATGACCAAAACATATACTTTTTTGAAATTTGCAGTACTAAACTCTAATTTGGAGCTAAATATACACAAGCTATCTTTTATCTTTACACTCAACTCTCCAAACATAACTCCAAAACTAAGCCTGCCATTTTTAAGTGGGGTAATTTAACCAAACCTTGGGATCCCCGCCTCTCAAAAAACAAATTTTTCCAGATGAATGCGATCTTAAGTGAAATCCAACTTCTACTGGCCAAGTCTACACCTAACCCAACTACCTTAGGCTATCAACTTTATATCAACTCTGGAAGTTTGGGACCCTACCAAGGCTGTCTAACCCTGGTGAAACTAATACCACCGCTGATTGAGGCTTGGAGGGGGGCATTGTCAGGCTTTGCTCTAGTAGGTGTGAAACCTCAACCTTGGGTTTGCAATACATTTCTATATTTATACGATTTTGGTCTATATTTATTATTAATTAATAATCAATATACTACCAGGATTAAATCCCAAAATTATTAACCTTAATTTCCTTAGCATCAAACAGTTAATAACGCCAAATTCATAGTTAAACAAATTGGTATGAATCGCCTCATTTTTGCTCCACTGGCTAATAAGATAGGGAAGAATGCTTTACCAAGTTTTTATTTATCCTTATAAAAGTCCTGAGAATTTATTCAGTGTTTAACTCTTCTACCCAACTCATTAATCACCTCACGCCACATATTATGCCTTTTATCACCTATTATAACTTCCTATCTGTTGGCTTCCCAATGACAGATAATGAAAAAACCGCTTAACTGTGTTACCATTATCTCAGTTCAGCTCTCAAGGATGAAGCCTGATCTATTCTAACCCTAAACCTAAACTCTGCCTTTACCTCCTACATTCCAAAATCTACTTCTATCCTCACATATGGTATATACCTATCTCTCACCATCTATAATATTTCCTTCCTTTATTTTATTATATTCTGATTCTATTCTGGTAATATTTAAAGTACTATTAATTTCTCAATAAATTTATGCTTGAACTATTAAATTTTTGTCGTTATTTTGCCTAGATTTATATAAAGATTTTGCCTGCTCAAATAGCAGAGAATTTTTAATAACAATGCCATTTCTGTTGAGAGATTGCCTTGGCGGCAATATCTAATTTTGTCAAAAGGTTTAGCCTGTCTATTTGAACAAAAGTTTGCCTCAATAACCGCAATTCCTTTGAGAGATTTTTCCTATAGAGAGAAAATCCCCAGGAGATTCCGTTGATGCTACTAATGACTAATAAATGTGTAGCCTTTGAAGGACCTGCCCTTTGAATTCAGCAAAATTCCAACAATGACAAAAGGTCAGTTGACCTCATAGTCCAATGATATTTTTGCGGGTGTACAGTGAGTGCTTTGGGTGCTTAACAGTTCATACATTAAGTCCCTATATAGGGTTTACAGCATTAAGCTTTATTTGATGATGCATAATAATATATTATCATAGATTGAGGTCTTAGGAGCATGATTCCACTCTTTGCATATGAATCTTACCTAAAAGTAAGCTCATAAATTTTTAAACTCCTTGCCATATGAGCTCAGTCATGATTAGAGCTAAGCTAACTTACCTAAATACTAGTACTTTTTTCTTAAAGTACTATATAAAAAAGAACAAATGTAAAATTTGTAGTCAAGAAATACTAACATATCAAAGCAATACTTTTCTTTATCATCAACTATGTGTATTGATTATTATATCTGTATCAATTCTCACCAAAAGAGTGGGCACTAGTGTGCAACTGATGAAAAATAAAAATTTCATGAATTCCCAATTTGGCACTATAATATGACAATCATAAAGCAAACCTAGCATGGTGATCTTTTAAAAAGTAACTAAAGAAGCTTCTTAGAAGTCTAGGGACAATGGAGAAATTACTAGATTCCTGTAGGTCCCCAAATGCAGTGTATGAGGCCAGAATTTCCAGAGATTAAAAAATGACTTGATCTTCTTTAAGAGTTTTTGGATGTTAAAACAACATTAGAGACAGTATCATATGGTAATTATCAATACAACGCCATTTAACATCTTCCAGTCTTGCATGAACTCCCCTGTTAAGGCAAAATACAGACTATGCAGTATCACTAATATTGTGATGAATTTAGTCATTATTGGTGAATAACATCTAGACTAACCTAAAGGAAATATTTTTCTAATGATGTGTACTAGGTAAGTGCCTACCACAAAAAAACAGCTTGGTAAAGCAGACAGAGTTCTGTCAAAGTCAAGGAAGGCCACCCCTAAATTTTAATTATGCATTGTTTAAAGTCATTAGCAAATTCTTCTTGTCATTTTAGTTAAACACATTTAATAATTTCTTTGTTTGGACAATAGATTAGAGTTAGATTATCATTTCAAATTTTGTCATCTAAAGGTTGCTTAAAATTCTCACTTTAATTAATTTGCAAAACGCTGGGCTCACTTGCCTAACTTTTGCCTATTATTAGATATATAACATAATGAGAATCTATCAGCAACACTAGAATTTTTATAAAATTATTTAATAAGCTTTATATCCTGGTATATTGCCCAAGGATTAATTTAAGACTGTTTCTTATAGCGTGTGGTATAAAGGCCTCACTAAAAAAATTTAATCTCATTAAAATCAACTATCTGAGTCACATTTTTTTACTTTTTAATAAGCTTTATTTCTGACATATTTTGGTACTTTACATTGGTTTTGGCCATATATCTCATACATGATACCACAATTGCTGCAATGTAGTAGTGTCATCTATATATAACCTATCTGCTGCACCTTCCATATATAAGGAAAAATTATAAAGTCAACCATATGGGTTATTAGACCATTGATTCTCCACTAGTTGAGAAGAATGTCAAGTAGCGAATAGTTTAATAATTACTAAAACTTCCCAGCTTTACTTTCAGCAGAATAATCCTGATCAGAGTTAAAATTTTATTCCTAGCCCTTGGCAAATACCTTGGATGCTAGTAATATGGTTTTGCAAACCTCCAGTGGAATAGGTAAACTGATTTGGAAGTTTTCCATACTAATTATAATTTATTGCTACTTTCCAGTAGAACACAACCCCTTTTATAGACCTGAAGGGAGTTTCAGAAGGGGAAGGTATTTTAATTGCCAATTAACAACTAGGACATCCTGTGTTCAGTTTTTAGGGTGAATTTAAGATGCTGATTGAATGAAGTATTAAATTATTACCGCATGGATTTGTCATACCTGTTGGTGACCAAACACCACATATTAACCCCTATTAAGATGAAAAGATTTTGGGAGTTTTGAAAAATTAAATTGTCATCTAACTAAATAAAGCTACCTTATGCCTATTCCAAATTTTCTTGCTTCTCTCATTTTAGCCTCTGAGTACCTTAAATACTGGGAGGCGTCATCTTAATAAGGGATTACTCAATGTCCCCATTTTTATATTAAAATTACTAAAATTAAATCTATATGTGGTTTACCTTTTTCTACCCTAAAATTTTTAAACAGCTGTTGAGAGCTTTAACACTCTTGCATCTGCTATATTGTTAAGTCCTGTGCCTAAGCACCTGCAAGCTTACTTGACAGGATTCCAGCAATTGTTCACTTTTTGTAACAGGTCCAATCTTATGAGGCTAAGTTGCAGATGGTGACAACTACCATGATTGGCATCTAAAATCATGTAGGACTTATGGATAATCACTTAATTGGTTTCATATCATGCTACAGCATTTGGTTGAGGTCCAAGGCTCTTTGATACCCGGATTGGCCTCCTGTCACCAGTCAAGACAGCTAAGGAATGTGCCAGAGGAAGTTTCTCTGTCTATATCTTTTTGTTAGTGTACCTGAACTGTTTTCAGTGAGAGGTATCATCTGATTTATTCGAGGTATGCTGACCAGAGGACGGACATTACTGATACTCAATGAGCAAAAGAAGCAAACAAACAAACTATGAACAAAAAATAAAGCAAACCCTCCAACCAGGCGGGGAGCGGAATACCACTACCCCACAATGGCGGAGGGTGAGGGGGGGTCAGGCGGCTCTTCTACAGGCATATTGTTTATGACAGAATCATTATGGTTGTAGAAGGTACAAAAGCGGAGAGCCAGGGCGTTGAAGCATCAGCATGGTGGGGGTGGATGGCTGTGAAAAATGTGGTTTCTTCTTCAAGATCAGCTTGTCAAACAGCTTTAACTAATTACACTAGATAATGTTCAGCTTATAGGCGGGCATCAGGAATTTAGCAAAATTGGTTATGTTCTGCTGGGTGATTTTAGCATATGGGTCAAAATATGCTAGTTTTGCAACATGCATGACAGCATCTTCAGCATCATCAAACCATTTGATGATTTCGCCCTGTGCTTCTTTGGGGAAATCAGGGGGGAAGACGAGTGTGGTCAGTCCTTTATGGAATTGAGCCACTGATTAGGCCACTGCTTTGCAGAGGACTGAGAAATGGGGTGAGGCTACCGCTGCTAAGGCAAGATGGTGGTCACTTTGGTAGGGGACAGCATTGGGTTTAAGAGTGAATTGTTGGGGGATAGGGTTTTGTCAAAACCAGAATTGTAAACTTTTTTATTTTGTAATCCATCATGTTGAGAGGTTCACCAGTTTTCTTATTAGTGATAATCTTACCTGGTTTGTCAACCTCAGCCAATAGGTCCCAAGGATTCTGGTTCATGATAATAGTGGATGTAGAAATGGGGTGGGTAGTAGTCAAATGGGTTGCTTTGGTGAAAATGGTGGTCCAAGCCTGACTCTGATTGGCAGGGTTGAATTTAGGTGGTTAATGTGGGTGGACGATTTTGTAGGGGCGATTTCCTTATCTAGCTCATCAAGAAAGAATGTTGGGTGAGAGGTGGCAACAGAATTCCCCATTCAAAATCCGCTGAAAAGGGCTCAGAAGCTACACCAGAGGAAGTGGCTCAGGGGTAGGATTTTTTGAGTGGTCAAACCCAAAACAGGGGGTACAAATTTTGCAACCATTATCCACATGAGCCCAAAAAATGCTCAGGCACCACTGCAACAAGAGCATGGGGTTTTTGGGGCTATGACAGGGTGGTGTGGGATTATGGTGGCAGTGGCGCGAGGGGCAGCAAGGCACTCTGCACCAGAAGGAATGGTGAAGACGAGGTTGGGCTGAGCCCCATAAGCCAAAAGCCCCATCATCAATTGTTTATATAAAATTTGGGGTGGGAGGTGGGAAGAGAGGGACGCAAAGGACACCACCAGTGTGTTGCTGAAGGGAGGCGAGTTCAGGTAGTAATGATGGGAGTGTTTTTGTAAATAAGGGAAGTTGAAGCCGCTGCTGCAGCGTCCTTCTCCATCTGGAAGCCAATGTCAAAGTAGCCCTTAAATGGGCGGAAATTGATAAATCCAGCTGGCGCAAAGGCAGTGGTAGAAAGTTTTATTATTGCCTTGTCAGTATATGGGAATAAAGGCCTGTAGTCAACACATAGGCAAAATCGGATTGTGGAATGAGGGAGGGCGAGAGGATGGGGGCAAGAAGGGTTGATGCGTGCAAGGTGGAGCAGTAAGTCCCATGAAGGACAAAATGGTCAGGAGAAGTTGACAGGATAGTTGAATCCATGCAAACGTGTTTGCCCGCAGGGCAGAAAATTCTAGATGGTGGAGCATCACTACCTCATACTGAAGCATCAGGCGGTGGATCTGAGGACATCAACTGAAATTGGATGAAGTTAGACGGTGGTGGTAAATTAAACTTCTTTTTATAAATTTGGTCAAAATTGAGATTGAGTGGAAAGACTATCTTAAAATCCTAAGAGGCATCATCTGTGGAACCCTGTTTTATATATAAATTAAATTAACATGGGTCAATAATTAATAGCTAGTATAAGAATTAACTGCACAGTGCTCTAATTAAAGATTTCTAAAAATTGAATTTCAGTCTAATGGTAGGATCTCAACCCCAATTTTTAATACATGAAAATTATTATCTTATTATTAAATTTAGAATTTTAGGCTCACTTTAGCATAAGGGAAAAGTTGGTACCAGAGCCAATCAAATTAGGTAGTAAACTAGATCTCTTAATACTCAAAGTAAACAAAATTATCAAATTTTATGAATATACTAAGAAATTATAGTCAATAGTCTACTGTCAAAATCATGATAATGATATATTACTGGAATAGCATGTAAGGGTCTCTGCAACACCTTTTAAGTAAGACCACTCAATCCACCCTTTAAGTCAAGGAAGGGTAATAAAACCTGAGCACTTCTAAATAGTATAGGGAATCTGGGACACACCCTTAACAAAAATTGGGTTTCCGCCGCTCCCTTGTTTCAATTTTATAACTGGGTAAAAAACAGGAAAAATAAAATTTTGCCATGAAATCCAATTTGGCTGAAAATTACGTTGAGAAAATTGAGAGAATCAATGATGAAATCCACTTTCAAATGAGCAGGTTGAAATAAAATCCCCAATGGGGCACAAATATTGAGGTTGATTTATTGGAAAACCCTCAGATGATCAAAAAATCCTGACTTATTACTATAAATGATGCAAGAATGTCAGAACCCCAACAAAAGAGCAAAGTTTGGCAGCGCAAGCTGCATAATGGCCACCCACAATGAGCAACCTGCAATATAGCACATAAGTCTTAGCTCTCTAGAAAAGATTTGCATATCCTTTCATAAGAAATATTCTACAATCCCCACTCCTAAATTCACTAAAAATATCCTAGTGCTCTGCTAATGGTAGAGTGCTAAGTTATTTCATTCTAATCTTAATGAAACATTAATTTCATCAAAAATACTTTTAAATTTTATACATTTTCAAAGATTCTAGCTACCCTAAAGGAACCACCTCAACTAATGGAGGGTCCCCGCTCATTAGTATCAGTAATGGTCATAGCCATCTCATTGTTGATTACAGAATTAGCCTCTGGCAAAGAAAGCCTCAGTAATAGTCCCCTAAGAGTCACACACTCTATATGACCAAGGAAATATGCATTTATATTCTAACCTGAGAAGAATGACCAATTGTTCAATCTAATCTACCACAATTATGAAGAAAACAAGAATATCAATCTGGAAGATGTAACCCTGGGGAGAACTGTTGGGATCAAAACTGACAAGACAATTATTACTTCATGCTATCAATTGTACATCCAGATGAGTTAGGGATTTAGGACAAATGTACACACAGGATATATGGAATAGCCTCCCCACCAACCCAACAGGTCATCCTTCAAGGATTGAAGCATAGCTAAGACTATTACCAAAGCTCAGCCTAGTAGTTGGGATGGAAATGATGTTCATCGATCAATACTTCCCACACTTATCTCCCCCATAGTTCTTTTTACTAGAATTATCAAATTTCAATGCTATGTGGACTGTGGATACTGTCATTGGGTATTAGAATACCCTTGATGGAAGACAAGTCTTTCCTTGGAACATCAGTTGTCTGTAATAAAATATATTTAAAATTTCTTTGCTATAATCTGAGTCATTTTTGACTTAAGAAAATTCAATATGAAGTAAGTAATTGCCACTTAAGCATAGCTGATGTATATTTATTACCTATATGATATCAAATTTTAGCTCTTAGACAAATAAAAATTATATATTGGTATTTAATTATAAACGTTGAGTTTAGTGTTTGGACATTTGATATAAGCTTACATGCAGTATCAGTTCTGATGGAATTTTTAATTATATCTATAAAAAAAAGTAATTGAGGCAGGTCAAACTTGGGACAAATATACCACACTGAGATTTTTTTGTAGCAAGTATAGGTTTTGAACATGTGTTGAACAAAACCTGCACTAGAGTGGAAGCAGGAATTATCTTGCCAGGCTTTTTTAGTAAAACTCCATACTTTATTTAAAAAATTAAAGGGAAAGTAAGAAGGGAGGGCGGAATACAGGCGATTTAACTGATGATAAAGGACCGGAAGTTTGGGCTGCTAGAGTTCTAGCACCTCTGACCATTGCTGATCGGCGATGGCCATCACTAGCCACAGTTCTAGCATTGGTGGGCTTACAGGACATTTGATCCTTAGTCAATTAGTTGCCTCATCATGTATGACAAGCAATCCAGCGGGGAAAGCCAAACGTGCAGTTTTGTAACACCTGGGGATTAAGCAAAAGAAATTGGTTATCCATTGGAGCTGATCATAGATAATCCATATGGTCTTCAACACCAAACTCTTGTGATGGGGGCGCTCATTGCTCAAACTCTTGGCAATGAGAGCACATAAATCACCCATACACAATAATGGTAGATGAAGGCTCATAGTTGAATTGGAGCCATTCTCAAGGTTTTCATGAAAAATAGATCCTGTGATGGATGTATTTCTGTTGGCGATTGTTTGCCTGATAGGATGTGTTGCATTGTGGACCAGTATTTTTTGAACACGGCGCATTTGTAATATTGGTGGGCAATATCTGCTTCTAGTTCAGCACATATGGGGCACTCCTTGTGCAGGTAATCTGGCCTACTGTGTTTGCCCTATTTGAATGCACAGTCTAGGATCTGCCAGGTTACCAACTGCTGCTTGTCCGTTACCAAATGGGAGTTCAGGCCTGAAATCAACTCCTTCATTGGGTAGTTAATATTATGGCCTTCAGTAAGCCAGTTGTTTAGGATTCATGGCCAAGTGGGTGGGTTGCACCCGGGCTTTGGGAGCAGATCCCGGTACTTGATTAGTGTCAATTTGTACCTTATTCTGATCAACTTGGTTGTGTATTTGTTGGCAATTCAGTTATGCTCCTCCCAGCTTGTTGTGGAAGTCATTGCAGAATTATGTGCTTTGATGTCCCTCTGAATTTGGTTGGCCTCTCGGTCTGATCAATCAAATGACCACCCGCCCTGGTGCACAGCCCAATTGCATAGTCACCAGTAGTGTGGGGCACCTTTTTGGGAGGTTATCCATGGGTGGTTCACCATCCACTCATGTATCAATCAGGGGAGACTGGCTCTTGGAGGCCTTGGGCTCTTGCCCAGTTCATACCCCATGCTAGGGTCAGGCAACGCATGTGCATTTGCATTAGTTTAAGGAATGACTTCGCTCAGATCTGCCAAGCATGGGATTCAAAGTCTAGGAGGCCCATGCCTCCTTCTTTCTTTGGTTTTGACAGGGTTTCCAGTGCTATTGGAGCCACCTTCGCCTTGAACCACAGTAAGGTACAGAGCATTGTCCTGATTTTCTTCTCTAGGTTTGAGCTCATTGGCAGCACATGGGTGATGTACCACAACTTTGAGAAAATGAAGACATTGATTGCCTGAATTTTCTCTTTTAGGCATAGTCTGGCATTCTTCCAGCATGCCGTTTCAGATTGATAAGCTTGACAATACCTCTTGTTCGGTTTCCAGTACTGCAGGTCCCTTATCATTGAATAGTATCCCAAGGTATTAGATCATCTGGGAGTTCATGACCGGCATTGTGTTGGTCTGCAGGCTGAAGTTTAAGATGCCAATCCTCATTACTGAGGTTTTTGCCAAGTTGACTTATACATTTGAAGCTAACTGGTATAGGTCTAGTAGTTCCTTGGCGTCCTGGAGGTCATTCAGTGAGCTTATGCCTACTACTGTGTCATTGGCAAATGCCAGCATTTTCAGTGGCATTTGGTTTGGGTGGACTAGGCCCAGGAGTTTTGCGTCCGCTGCTGCCAACAAAATGTTGGCTGAAAAATTAAACAGTATTAGTGATATAGGGTCGCCTTGTCAGAGACCCTGCCTGACCAGAATTTTGTTTGTTACGCCATCTGTGACAATCACCTTGGTTACCAGGCCCAAGTACAGTGTTGTTATCCACACTCAAAAAGTGTCAGGGATACCAACCGCCTTCAATGCCTCATGTAGGAATGACCACGCTACTTGGTCATATGCCTTTTCCATGTCAAAGAACATAAGATATCCCTTCTTGGTTCCCCCACGCATCCTGGAGTATGTTTTGGACTGCACCAATACTGTCCCAAATACTACAGCCCTTGATGAATCTGTTCTGGGCCTTATGGAGCATGCGCTGTGCCATTGCTATCAGCTGATTTGATAATATGCTTGTGAGCAGCTTATAATCAGTATTTGATAGTGCGATCAGGTGCCAGTTCTGAAGTTGGCGTTGGAGTCCCTTTTTGTACAAGAGTACAATTTGGGTCTCCTGGACCACCAGAATTTGCTGTCTGTTTGCAAACAGTGGTTAAAGAGGGCTTTGAGCTCTGGCACAATGCAGTCACAGAATGCGCTGTATATTTCTGCAAACATATTGTCGGGGACTGGTGCCTTCATTCTTAGTGACTCCTTTAGTTCCCGCTTTAATTCATTAATGGAAATTTTGGTGGATAATTTGGTGACATCTTTCGGCGTACAGCCCCCTAGCGCTGGCTTGGCCAGGTCAATTAGGACATTTATCACCAATTTTCTTGTTTCTTGTTGTCAGAAAAGTTTGCCATAAAATTGTTTAATCTCACGCTTGATCATTTCTGGGTCTGTTAATACTTCCCCTTCTGCTGTCTTTACTTCCCATATCCTAGCCTTGGTTCAGATTTCCTTGAGGTGCGCCAGGACCCTCTTTGGTCATTGTCCCCACTAAGCTCTAAATCAGTATGTCACATTGGTCCATCACTACGAGTCTTGCTTCATCATTAGGGCCCAATACTTTTTGTGCGTTGTTTGGTATATGCTCCACCAATCTTTGCTGTCCTGTCAGATGAGCTTCAACTTCTCTAATTTAGACTTCAGCTGTTTTGCGGTGGCATTTCACTTGTAGGTGGCCACTTTTTTGAACTTTATGTTATCATGCTTTATCTTTGCTTTGATATGAGTCCATCATTCCAGAGGGTCTATCTCCAGGTGGCTATCCAGATATGCGACCAGTCAATCCAAACCAGCGTTGATCATTTGGCACCATTCCCCATCCCTCAGCGTGGCTGGTGCCAACTGCCATTCACAATTCCTTGGGGGTTCGTCAAGATTGATATCCACACGGATGATCATGTGATCACTTTCAGTGTTTATACTGACCTCACTGTTGGATGTCAGCGGCTTGAGATCTGAAAATACTAGGATGTAATCTAGGCGTGAGCCAGACTGTGGGGATCTGACGGAGTCATATGACCATTGCATTAAGTTGTCCAGGTCATCATCATCTTTGTCAATTGTTAGGCATATCCCCAATTTGACTAGGTATTCCAGCATCTCATTGACTTTTCGGTTGGGACACTCTCTAGTTGGGAATGTATCTCGACTCACATTCATCCAACAGTCAGGTCTCCTGGTATTTTGTCATCACTTCAGATGACACTTCTGATAAAAATTCCCAAAAAATACAGTTTTTGTGGATCTTTGGCAGAGCGTAGACTGCCACTACTTGAAGGCTCTTGCCGGTTTCCCTGTTTGTAGCAGTTGCTATCAAGATCCTTCCAGCGTGAGTTTCCTCCACAAATTCCAGCTCTATTTACTTGTTCATTGTGACGATCGCCACATGATACATCCAGAGGGCTTGGTAGCCTATTTGGTGGGACCACGGGTCTGGAAGTTTTGAATTACACTTCCAATGGGGCAGGTTGTATCTCAAAGTTACACTGGGCGGATTCTCCAAAAAAGCAATGAAGTAAATAAGAAAATACAGGGTAAACTCGACCTAATATTTATTTTTGAAAAGAGGGATTATTTATAGGCTTTTTTACGGGTTGGTAATCTATCAGAGTGAATCAATCTCTGCATGATCAAATCTTCAATCAGTTAATTAGGATCCAATTGATCATTAACTTTGATAGATTGTGATAGATTGCTCGCTCCCTCCAATGATGTTGGGGGAATTAAAAAGGGGATTTTTTGGAGATATGCGAATTTGGTGAAATCCTGACACTTCCACCCTCAAGATTCAATCGCGGTGGAGGATGACTTCTTTAAAACCTAGGATGAATACAATTTACCACAATACCAGTATCAGTATGAACAATCAAATATTCTAATCCTTTTCAAAATATAACTCTATAAGACCAGACCAATTAGTTCCCAGCTTTTCAGTCCATCCACCTGGCCAAGAATGATAATACATAACATAATCTCCAATCTGATATTCAGGTAAGACTGGTTTATGTTGATTGCTTTGTAGAGTCTCTCTTTGAGTGGTGGTTTCAATTGAATTCATTGCTTGAGCCTGGAGGTGGATAATCTCATCAGCCAAATTTCTCATAACTAAATCAGAATTTTCTGGGATGCTTTCTTCAAGGATAGTCTGAACACTAGAAGGGACTGAAGGATCCCGCCCATAGATACACTTAAATGGGGGACATCTTAATAATGTGGTGATAGCTTATCTGACAAGCAAACAAGGCGCTAGGTAAATAAAAATTTCACCAAGTCGGATCAGTTGAGGCCATTTTCCTTAAAATTGAGACCAAGGTTCCATTAACTTGTTTAATGGCCCCATTTGTGGATGGATTATATGGGACAACAAATCGCTGAGTAGTGTTAAATAATTTTGATAAC
>JAKSZP010006214.1:0-18350 GCA_022478985.1 Massospora cicadina | reverse complement strand
ATGATTTCAAGGAGGATGCAAAATATGAAATTGAGGAGCTTGCTTTTAGTGCAAGCTGCGCTTGCATTGGCACAGAAAAGACCTCTCTTTTTGACCACAATCATCTTGAAACCCACAGGCACATCAAGTCAATTACTTTGCACCTGCTCTCATCTTTTTTGCTGAGCATCAACTTTAACAATACATTGAGGTAATGGTTAAAGCCGGCATCATTACTGAAGAAAACCCACAATTATAACTCCTCATGCCAAATGTTGTTGATGTGTCCACCCCAATAAAGTCTACCATGGTCCACCAGCTAAAGCAGGCGCTGGACAAAGTTTATCAAAGCTTACTCCCCTTCTGATATGGCTTCCTAGGATGTTAGCTGAGGTGCCCTATTAGAAATTTTTCATTATAAATATTTCTTTATTTAGCTCATTTTCAAATAAAGATGCATGGCGGCCCCCCTTTTGGGTTAAGAACCATTAGTACTAAAAAAAGAGCTGAATTCAAAGCCAAAAAGCCTCCTCATAACACAAAAATGCAAGGAAATGAAGGAGGACTTGAGTCATCTCATTGGATTATTAGAGAGTGAGAACATTTTTTGTGAACGTACCACTCATCCACTAACTAATAAATCTAAAATTTGGACATCCGCTTTAAGAGCTTGATAATGATAAAGTCATTCTCAAAAAAGTATCAATATTATGTATTTTACGCCAAGACTTACCCTGGAGGAAATGGAGCAAAATTTTAATCCTCTACAGGACCAAATAGGTCAGCTTGAGTGTCAATTTGAACATAACAATGCAATAGTTGAGACTAGTGAATGGTAGGTCCTGGGGTACACGTTGTTACAGTATTTAGGCCAAGAACTTTAAGCATATGTTAAAGTGAAAGTTTACATCTTGAGAAGTGTGTATCGCATCTTTCCTCTATGTCTATGAAGCCTCAATGGAAGTTTGACTGATCATAAAAAGGTTAAGCATATTTTATCTTGTTTAAGTCATATGGCTCAAGAGATTATGGTACCTCATATGAATGGACTTCTTACCTGCAAAGAAGTGATGGAAGCGCTCATCAAAGATTTGGGCCAAATCAGAGCCTAAGCATGAAGTAAAAGGCCTTAATGAGAATTGCGCTAAGCTGGTTTGAAACCCTTATAAAATTTGTTCACCATTTTCATATATAGGCCCAAACGCTGATGGCCTTTAAAATGCTTACATTAGACGATGTCATAGCCAATGTCGTTACTGGTTTACATGTGTAAAAATTTACTTAAGGAGTTGATTATTGGTTGTCAACCCTAGTAATCTTTTTACTGCACAGGTTCGATTTCCTTGTGCACCTCGCATTGTAAAGAATATATTATCCCCTAATAGTATGGGGAATATTATCCGTAGTTGAGTTAGAACTATTATCAGGCCCAACGCTCCTGCCAGTATATACATTTAAATACTTGATAGCTGTACTCATAGGGATTTGTTCCCTGCAATATTTTCCGCCCTTTCTTCAAGATCTCCTGATGACAGTCTATTTCTGCCCAACGTACAGTTGTCAGCAATCCCCTAGTCATGGCTCCCTTCATCTCTAGATCCCCACTCAGATCTCAACTCTTCTCTTTGAGAGTCTACCAATTATTGCCTTCTGTAATAATATCCTTTAGATGGAACTTCACAATGGAAACAGATAGTCTAACTATAACTGAATATACAATAAAACTAATAACGTTCTAATGTATTAATTTTTATCTGTTTTTATCTATCTTTTATTATACTGAATCCTAAGGAATTTATAGGGGATTCAGCCATCTAACCCTAAGTTGACACCTCTTCAATGAAATGGCAGCCATTGCCATTGAATCACCCTTCCTCATCTCAGCAGCAATGGTCTTCCCCATCTGGGCTAGGATTAGTTGTTGGACATCCTCGAGACCTCAAACAGAAAGAGTTAGAAATGTGTCCCTAACGTTTTCCTCTCAATTCAAGTGAACCAATCATAATTGGCAAGCAACCTGCTTAGGTAATGGGACTTTTTACCCATTATGGAAGGTCACTTCACCAAACAATTGATTAACTAGTTGCAGGTGGCATCACTCGCCTCACAACTCACCATACATTCCCAATCAGTCAGTGATGAAACCTGACCAATCCTAATTGGTACACCTGATAGTTAATCATTATCAGATGCCCCTATTTCATCGGCCGCTCTGCCTGATGAGATATTAGGTATTCATCCAGATTGATCCCTGACGGATATGACCAGGCAAATATCCCAAAATCCCCCAAATGTAGTTCGTCTGAAATTCAGGTCAACTGTTTTCAATTCACTTCGCTTTAGGGAATTTTCCCCTAGTGACACCAGGTAATCTAGCAGGCTGGGAATATGGGCAAAAATCCCAATACATCCCCCCTCTTGCCTAGATTTCCAGCGAGAAAAGGAGTAGGGCATGGGAACACCACTTTGGACACCTGGTCAAATATTTCATTGGTTCAAGTGGAGTACACTCATCAATACTCAACGCTGTTCAGGATGACCTTTGGCATATGGAATTCCTCCTCTTCCTCCTTGCTACCGCCTACTCAGAGCGCGGTCCCCACGTTATCTTGTTGTGCTGGGCTGATTAATTTACTCGTGATGATGTTTTTCCCAGGATCTGGTTTTCCCCCCATCAGGGTATATGACCCACTTTCATATTCAGGATCCTTGGTCTGGCGTCCTTGAATTCCTGATTCTCTCCTCATCCTAGACAGGAGACTCTTGCCATCAATGTTCATTTCGCGGCTTGATTAAGAATACTTATTTCTATTTGCCCTTGTTATTTCGCTCATAACCTCTTAGCTGTAAGTCATTCTTAATTCTTCCCTTGGAAAGCTTATTTCATTTTTTTGAAATTAATTTCCCAAAATTGGAGCCTAATGCATTATAGAGTGCATAATGTCAATTATATATAAATTTGACACCCCCTCTAGTCCTGCTCATATGTCAAACTTGGATTCCCGCTACCAACAGCTTCTTAACAGCTTGTCAGATTTGGATCTCCGCCTTTTCCATCAAATGAGTCAGGATGCTCAACGGAACCTCTTCTATGGTCCCTCTAGGACTCATATGCCTAGTCTAGCACAAGCAGCTAGTCCTTTTGTCAAATTACCGGAAATGGTAACCAATCCTTCCAAAACCAGGCGTGCCATCATTTCGAACAACTCTCAGCTGACTCTTCCTTTACAGGCAATCCCTGAGTTGGACTTCAAAACCCTCCTGGATTCAGCTCCTTCCACTGATAATCCGAACATCATTGTCAATGCTCTGGAGGTCATGCTGGTCACTTTGGATCATTCATTTTTGGCTGGGTTGGACTTGCTCCTTAAGTTCCTCTTCTGACTTGGTCAATTCTACAAACCCGCTGTGCCAGTTTCTGAGCTTGCAATTGGGAACAGCATACATTTTGAGCTCCCCTATGCTGAACTTCAGGCAGCAAGTCACCGAGGTGTTGACATTAGCACTGAATCCCTCTGATCTGGACAATCTTCTGGATCAGGATACTGCAACTTATGCTCTCAACTTTGCTGGCCAAGTTTTTCGAAGTTGGTTGACGAAGCTTCCAGCCTCACCTGGCTTTAATCAGTTGTTCAGCTTCAGCTTCTGTGAAGCCCGTAATCATCATTTACAAGATGTAATCCGCTCTTTACATAACTACCTCTTTTCTGGAACTTCTCATCGCTATCTTCTGTTGATGGTGTTAATTGGGGGCATGATTTAACAACCACCCTCAAGTAATTCTTCTTCACTGCCAGCTCACATGTCCGGTGTTCTTGATGAGGCCTGTCAGAGGCACTTAAGACAAATCTTATGGCTCCAGTGCCTTATTGGGATTACTTGGGGTTATTCATCGATTGCCTCTTCCTATATTGCTGTTTTCCTCCCCGCTCTGGGGTAAGATTGGCTTCTTCCAAAATATCAATTTCCCTTCCCCTAATCACATTTTCTCAGGGCTCATCATCTGCTCAAAGAACGTGGTTTCGTGTAGGTCTCGCCCTTGCAAGTGTCCAATCACATATCAATTTTGACGGGCTATTTCTTCCTACCACAATCCATCCTCCCTCCCCCAAGAGGCGACATAGGTGGAATCATCCCCATACTGAGGATGACCAATAAAATTAATAATTATAAAAATATATGGCCTTTTTTTCTATGCATTTAAGTATCTTTTTTTCCCAATATTTTTTATCAATCTTTTAATTTTTATTCTCTCTTTTTTTCTATGGTACTTGACCTTGTTTCAGTTCAGATGTCCATCTTTTCCCCGAAACTGGATCCTGGGCACTTAAACCTACCAGCTTTCTATGGTTCAGAGGTCATTTTTTCAGACTTAACCATCTAGATTGGTTTAGAGGTCCTTTTTTTGGACTTGACCTAATCATCAGACATGACCAAATTAATGGTCCATAGGTCCTTTGGGAACTCTTTTATTTTTTTCTTTAATCCAACGCTTTAGATACTTAGCGTGGACTTGATTTACATCTCTTCCATTTAAGAGATTCTTGATGGAGTAAGCATCAGTTGCCATCTTAGCGATTACTTCAAATGGACTTGACCAAAATGCATCCAATTTGTTTCTTCATCCAAAACCATGCATATTGCAATAGGTGACTCTTTCTCCTATTTGATATTCTTCTAATGGCGGTCAGTTCTTATCATCCATCAATTTTGCTCGTACCCTTTTCTTCAATGTTGTATCAAATGGTTGCAATTGCATATTGATCAGGATACTCATCAGCCAGTTTAGGTATTGTTCAGTACTCATCCCCGATGAAGGTTCTACTACTGAATATAATATTGGTGGCAACATGGCTTCCTCCTGTAAAGTAATTTAAACGGCATCTTTCCCGTCGCCATATGATGACTGATGTTGAAGGTGAACGTCACCAAACTCAGGTACGTTCCCCACGCGTAAGTTCTCCCTGTGAATAGCTTACTCAGCACCATGGCTAGTATCCCATTGACCCATTCTACCAGTCCATTAATCTCTGGCCAGTATGGTACTGACATGACTCCCCAAATCCCCATTATTTCGTTTAGCCTCAGGATCATATGAGATGTGAAGTTGGTCCCATTATTGCTCAGTATAACTTATGGACATCCATGCTGGTATACTACTTGATCCAGGATGAATCTCGCAGTATTGGTAGCATCAACTCTGGTGAGGGCTTTCTTTTCAACTCATCTTGTCAGATGGTCAAGGGCTACTATGATGTACTCCACTCCTCATGTGCTCATCACCAGCGGTCCCATCACATTGATGGACACCGTGTGCCATGCAAATCCAGGTTGGACCAGTCAGTATCCAGTTGTATTCTTGTGTGGTTTATGCAGTTGGCATTCCACGCAACAAGCTAGATAATCCATGACATCGTAGTTAATTGATTCCCAGTAATAATACTGGCGAATATATCAGTTTTTTTCTCAGGCCTCCTTGCCCTACAACCTTATGAGCAGCTTAAACTATTGCTGCTTTTTCTGTCAGTTTAGGAAATAATAAACATTTCCCATTTATCAACTTGAATTCTTGTTCATCCATGATCTCGGTGTTTTCCATCACTTTTCAAAGCGCACCTTGGATTTCTAAAGGCTCATCCTTGATTCTTCCTTCAACCATTCTCTGGAATAGCTCATCCGCCTGCAGATATACCAACTGGACCATTGGTAACCGCGATAAGCCATCCACGTTCTGGTGAGAAGCCCCCACTTGGTGGACTATCTCATAATCATAAGCCTGAAGCTTAAGTGCCCATCGGTACAGTTATCCTTCAGGATCCCATAGATTGTGCAGCCAACGCAGCAAAGAGTGGTCCGTCACCACCTTAAAGTGCATTCCATGGACATACACCCAAAACTGCTTACAGGTGTAAATGACCGCAAGGCATTCACACTCAGTCATAGTGTAATTCCTCTCAGTGGCTGAGAGTGTCCAGCTCACATACACCACCGGATGTTTGTCCCCAAGTTTATCTACTTGGCTCAGTATGGCACTTATTTGCCATCAACAAAGCATCAGTTTAAATAATAAACAACCAATTGAAGTTTAGATATTTCAGAATTGGTGAATTTATCAGGTACTGGCATAAAACATCGAAGGAGTCCTGGGCCTTTTCATTCCATATGAATACTTTTTTCAGATCCTTTAATAAATGAAACAAAGGCTCAGCTGTTTGGGCGAAGTCCCAAATAATCTTCTGTAGTATCCAACCGTCCCAAGGAATACTTGAATGTCTTGGACACCCTTCAGCACAGCCATGCGCTCAATAGCTGCTATCTTCTGGGGTTGTGGCTGCAATCCATTTGCATTAATCACAATTCCCAGGTTTCAAAGCTCCTTCTTGAAGAAGTGGCACTTCAGTGGCTTGATCTTCAGGTTTACCGCGACAATCTCTTAAAAACTTCCTCCAAGTGGTGCAGGTGATAAGTAAAGGTTCACTGAACACATTGATATCGTCCAGATATACCAGGATGCGCGACAACCTAAGGTCGCTCAATATTGCATCCATGGCCCTCTGAAATGTCACGAGCGCATTATAAAGACCCTGGGGCATCCTAGTAGGCTGGTATAACCCCTATGCGGTGATAATCACACTTTTTTTGGTCTTCTTCTAGAAAAGTCGATCAGCCAGTATCCTGAGATTAGGTCCATCACGGAGAAATAGTTTGCTTCTCCTAATTGATCCAGCACATTGTCAAACCTTGGTAGGGGATATGAATCCTTCTTCATACTTTTATTCAGCCTTTGATAGTCAATCAATACCCGATTCAATCCATCTTTTTTCTTTATGATCAGAATTGGGCTTGCTCAAGGACTTGACAATGGAACTAGAAGCCCATGCTTCACTAGTTTACTGATCTCATCTTCCACTACCACTTCAGTGGCTTTCAATCTTCAGATTGGTATCATCCTTATTGGTAGATTTTCACCGGTGTTGACCTTGTGAATTATGCCTTGTGTGCATCCCAAATTGTGGTCGTCCTGAGTGAATACTTCCCGATATCTCTCAAATAATTCAAGCACCTCTTCCTTCTGCCCTTCTGGCAGATCTGCAAGCTGCTCTCAATCAACCAATAGGTTAATGCTTTTGGCTGCTCCAGCCAGTAATCCCATTTCCTTGAGAGACCCAAAATCATGGAATCGTCTCAATTCTGCCATTGGGATTAAATGAATAAACGCGATGATTTGATTCCTCTTGATCTTCATCAGTTTTTCGCTTATATTCGCCAAGAGAACTCATATTTCTCCATGGCCTAGCATGATTATCCCGGGAGCCACCCATGGCTCCACTCTGGACTTCTTCCAGGGGCTTCTGATTTCTCCATACAACAGCTCTGGAATCTCTAAAGTCAACCCTGTGTTGACTATCATCTGCGATCCAGTTGGTATGGTTTTTTCCTTCTTGATCCTTAAGGGAATTCCCCAGTTTTCTAGGATTTCCGCTGGCATCTCTTGTCACTTCCTACCAATTAATTGGTACTGAATTGGTACAATGCCATCATTGTATATCAGATTAATGAAGTTATTTCTCCAGTTCAACGGAACTTCACCGTTCTTCTGGTATACCAATGATAACGTCTGACCCAGGATGGTCAACATATTATCCTCAAAGTTACATTTAACTCCGTATTTCTGCAGAAACTCCATTCCAATCAGTATATCATAGTTTTAGTTCGCCAAAACTATTTCTGGCGTGGATACCACCAATGACCCAAATCATAGTGGCAGCGCACTATACGCTCCACAGGAAATGGTGGTGTTCAGCCCAGCTGTTCCATATTCTTTCTTGTGTTCCAAGTCCGGAGAGATCTTCACCTTCTTTACCAGTTTGGTCAACACAATATTGATGGGCGCTCCGCTGTCAACTATTGACTGCACCCTCACTCGATTCACCTGAATATCTATATATGTATACTTGGAGTATTGTAATAGAGTACTTACTGAGTGAATTGTGGCGTTATTAGCCAAGTCTAGGGTATGAATGATATGCGCCAATAATTCAGGAAACGACTCTTAATTGACCCAAGGGGAATTGACAGATTGGCCTCATCTAAGTGAACATCAGTTAACTCATCAGGATTCTTGGTAGTCCAAATCTTCTCCGCCAGTTGTCAGGCGTACAGCTGGGCAACTTCCTGAACTATCTTGGGGTCGATCTTCTTTGCCCCAGCTCTAGTCACAGCGTTTATCCCCATGTTGACCACTTTATATATAGTTGATCCTGCTCGTCGTCTATGAACAGATTACTAATATCTATCTCTTCATTCATGATATTGGGAGGAACAGGTTTCTCCATCGCTCTAGACTGTTCCTTATCTAGGCAGCGGGACCTTTTCCCAAATCTTTG
Source organism: Massospora cicadina (assembly GCA_022478985.1). Lineage (NCBI taxonomy): Eukaryota > Fungi > Entomophthoromycota > Entomophthoromycetes > Entomophthorales > Entomophthoraceae > Massospora > Massospora cicadina. The sequence goes on along the minus strand of JAKSZP010006214.1, from coordinate 9,984 downwards.
GCTACTGCTGTCTCTTTAACCTGGACCACGTTAATTTGATCCTTCAGCTTTTTGCAGTGTGTGGCGAAATGCCCTTCTCCAACACACTGGAAGCAGACCATTTCTTTCTTATTTAATCTTTTGAAATCCTCAGGCTTATTTCCTGGCACAGTTCAGTTAAAAATATCCTTTCTCCTTCGCTTCACTTCATGGAATTCAGATTTTGGAAAGGATTGGACTTAGAGCTTCTATTTGGGGCATCAAATGAAGCTCCCAGAATCTTTAGGTTATCTACCATTTGTGAGGTAGTTATTTCAGTCACGAATACAGTAGACAATATTCGATGCAGATTGCAATTGGGCCAAAGGGCCACTTAAAAAGTGATTCTTGCATCATAGTCATATAACACCTTTGCTCCAGCCAGGATCCATGACTCCTGGTAAAATTGATCCACGAAGCTTGCAAGAGACTCTTCTTTATGGAATTGAATTCCCATAAATTCTTGCTTGTGTTTTGACATATGGGTTGGACTCCCAAACTCCTTTATTATGGCTGCTTTGGCCTCAGCATAGGACCAGCTGTCCCCCTCCAAGTGGGGTAACATTAGGTTCTGGCAGTCTATGTCCAAACAGTTCATGACCGTCGACGCCTTCTGATGATCCCTGTATCCATTTATGGTCATGTCGAATAGTCAGAAAAATTCTGGGGCGTTATCCCAATGGAATGTGGGCAATTTAGGTGTTGCTCTGATTTCTTCTGAGTATTTTGGTCTGATTCTCTCAGTTCACTACTCGGCTCACTTGTGGAGTGACTTTGGGCATCATCTCCAAAATAGCATTAAATGTAGGTGGCATATTTCTCAGGGTGTTTGTCTTCCCAAGTATCATTCGGGAACTTCCCTCTTCAGCATCGCTGGCCATATCAGGCTCACATGGACATCTGTGAACTTTCAAATCCTCTACTTCTTTCATCAACTTCTCAATGTCCGCACCAAACTTTCTCAAATGAATGTGATCTGCTTCACATTCCATTTTCAGAGATAGGACCTCTTGGATGAGGTCTCCTTCTTTCCTCTTTAACAAGTTTACTTTGTTGAGTAACTTGTTCCTAAAGTTGGCTACGTTTTAACTCCTTCCTCCACCTTGGTTACTCGCTCTTCCAAGGCCACAAACTCCCAATGGTCCACAAAGTTTAAAGCATTCTGATTCACTGTGGCGATCTCAGTCCACAACTTGCACATCTCTCTTTTGTATGACATTATTGATAGATTCTTCTACTCAACTACCCCCTGTAGTGAGCACCAACTTGTAAAAATTTACTTAAGGAGTTGATTATCAGTTGTCAACCCTAGTAATCTTTTTCTGCACAGGTTCGATTTCCTTGTGCACCTCGCGTTGTAAAAAATATATTATCCAATAATAGTATGGAGAATATTATCCGTAGTTGAGTTAGAACTATTAACAGGCCCAACACACAGTTGGCAGCAATCCCCTAGTTGTGGTTCCCTTTGTCTCTAGATCCTACACTCAGATCTCTACTCTTCTCTCTGAGAGTCTACCAATTATTGCCTTCTGCAATAGTACTCTTGAGATGGAACTTCACACTGGATACTGATAGTCTAACTATAACCAAATCTACAATAAAACTAATAATGTTCTAATGTATTAATTTGTATCTGTTTTTATCTATCTTTTATTATAGTAAATCCTAGGGATTTTATAGGGGATTCGGCTGTCTAACCCTCAGTTGACACCTCTTCAATAAAATGGCAGCCATTGCCATTGAATCGCCCTTCCTCGTCTCAGCAGCAATGGCCTTCCCCATCATGGCTAGGATTAGTCATTGAACATCCTTGTTGGATTCTTGGCCCTTTTTTAGGCTCTCTGGTGCAGTATTGCCTCAAATCCAACAATATCGCATGAGCTGTTCTTACCACTTATCTAAAAAAATAATATAAATAGGCACTTAATAAAATAACTTGTTTTATATGTTTTATTAGGCGCTGCGCGGGGAAAAAAATAAAGCATCAATAATAGTGCGATAATAATAATTAAATGATTCATAGTTCAGGCTCAGATTGCCTGGTGCTGTCTGAATTAGGAAATATGCAGCTTTGGCCTATCAGGTTGTTTGATACTTGCATTGCTTCAATGTGAGGGCCAAAGGGGATGGAACCTCCGGGAAAACAAACCCATGGGGTAGGGATTTAATTAAATTGGCGCAATCAGAAGGCGGGAAATTCTTTTTTACCCTGAGGAGCCCCCACTTACCCTATAAAAGGGGCTGGTCTTTGCGCAAGCGTTTGAACAGAATTGGCAGTAGTTGTGGAAAGAGCCTCCAACGACCTCCCCTGAATTTGCTGCATAGTCGGTGCAATTTGACTACCTAAACTCGTGGTATTTGCCCAATTTTTGTTAATAGAAGTGTTACCCCCAATTAGTAGGGTTCCACTAAGAATCAACCAGGGTCTTTTGGCCGATATTTTGCTCATTTACCTCAATCCCACTCTTATAACATACTTGGACTTGTAATTGTCTGACATTACTCCCTTAAAGAGTGGTTGGGGGGTATATGATCGCAAAAACTGCCCATGCACATGGTTAATAGTAAGATCCAATGCAAGGGACTTAATTGATTACTCATCCCCTCGCTTGTAGGTGATGACAAAGGGACCTTCCCAGATAGAACTAAGCTTTTCCTTTTCTTGGTTTAATGCGATTGTGGTAATACAGAACCAAGTTTGATAGTTGGAAGGAAGGAGAGGAGCCCGGCGCTCATTAGCTGCTTGGCCTTCCTTGGTGACCATCTTGGCCAAGTTATTCATAGCCTCGGCTTGCAGCTGAATGATGTGCTGGGCCAATTTTTTCATAGCTTGTTCAGGATCTGTCCTAGCAGTGAAAACATCTTTGGCTAATAAGGTGGGAACTCCGGGTTCTCTTCCATACAACACGTGGAAGGGAGACATCTTAAGGACTGCGATGATAGCTAATCCGGTAAGCCATGAGGGCACTAGGTAAGTAGAGATCCCAGTGTAAAGGGTCGGAGCTAGCCATCTTAAAGAGGATGTTAACCAGAGTTCCATTAACCCTTTCGACGGCCCCATTTGTAGATGGGTTATAGGGAGCCGAGAAGAGTTGTTGTGCTCCCAAGGAGGTGGCGAGGAGCTTTACAACTTGAGAGGTAAAGTTCTTCCCATTGTCACATAGGAGGACTTGGGGCACTCATGCTGGGTGAAGATATACTGGTGGAGGAAGTTGGACGTGGCCTTGGCAGTCTGAGCGGGGAGAGCCACAGCTTCATCCCATTTTGTAAAATGATCTATACCAACCAAGATATAGCGATTGCCCTCAGTAGTTTGAGGGAGAGGACCTACCACATCTAAGCTCATGGAGTGGAAGGGCTGTTGGGGCATAGTTGGTTGATAGTGATACCGGGTCTTGAAGCTGGATTGTTTTTTGCAGGTTAAGCAAGCATCCAGGACTTCAGTGATGGTCTCCATAATACCTTCCAAGTAATACCGCTCTTAGATCCGCTCATACGTTTTTGAGCCCTGCTATGGCCCATCATCATGTGGGACTCCATTATTATGGGTATCCGCTCAGAGGGCCGAAGATAGGGCAACCATTTTATCCCTACTTGTTTTTATAACTTCCCATTTTCAACCTTTGTGTTGCGGGAATGGCGAGCGAGCATTTTTTGTACAGGTTGATCTTCATCCGCCCAAGCCTCAGGAGTCATGAGGAGGTCATGCAACCTCTCTGCTTCACTATTATCCAGGTGAAGGAGGGGCAGCCACGTCAACCCATCAACGTTCATATGACTTGTCCCAGCTCAATGCTCAATGGTCATGTCATAGTGCTGGAGCTTAAGAGCCTAGCGAGCCAACCGCCCAGTGGGGTCCTTCATATTCTGTAACCACTTTAGAGAGGCGTGGGCGGTAATAACTCTGAAGGAAGTCCCATATAAGAAGGGTTGGTAGTATTTCACGGCGAGTAGGACGGCAAGGCACTCCTTTTCCGTGACGCTGTAGTTGCGTTCATCCTTGGATAACATTTTGCTGAAGTATGATAAGGGATGATCAATCCCATTTTCGTCCAGCTGTGCTAGGATAGCTTCAACGGCATAATCAGAGGCGTCCATGTATAACATGAATGGCTTGCCATAGTCAGGGTGACGGAGGATAGGCCTTTTCTGCAATAACCCCTTCAGGGTCTCAAACGCGGCCTGTTGTTCAACACCCCACTGGAATGGAGTGTTCTTAGTCAAGAGCCGGACGAGGGGCTCACTGAGCTGGGCGAACTTGGGGTAAACTGATGATAGTACCCCATCATACCCAGGAAGACTTGGATGTCGCGGAGGGCTTTGGGCTCAGGAATCTTTGCTATTGCTTCCACCCTGTCTTTGAGAGGCTGAATCCATTCGTGGGATATCACGTGGCCAAGGAAATCCAGCTTCTTTTGGAAGAACGTACACTTGGAGGGCTTCAGCTTGATGTGTGAGGCCCGCAGCCGCTTGAACACTTCCTTTAAGTGGGTAAGGTGTTCATTGAAATTTTTGGAAAATACTGTGATGTAATCGAGATAGACAATCACACAGCTGAGCTTTAGATCCTGGAGTATGTGGTCCATCGCCCGCTGAAAAGTTGCAGGGGCATTGCATAACCCCTGAGGTAGCCGAGTGGGTTGGAAAAGACCCACGCTACAGATTAGGGCGCACTTCTCCTAGTCTTGAGGAGAAAGGTCCATCTGCCAGTATCCACTAGCCAAGTCCATGGCTGAAAAGTACTGGGACCCAGAGAACTGCGCCAGGGCGTCATCAATTCGGGGGATGGGGTAGTCATCCTTTTTGGTAAGATTATTCAGCTTGCAGTAATCCATAACGATCCTATTCCCTCCGTTTTTTTTGATAAGTAGAAGAGGGGACGACCAAGGTGCTTTGTGAGGGTACCAGCAGCCCAGCTTCCAACAATTTCTTGAGCTCCATCCGCATCTGTTGCTCCTTAACTTTTGATTTGTGGTAGGGCTTAGATCGAATGGGGTGAGCATCACCAACGTCAACGGTATGAGTTCAACCCTTCTTGTGCCCATATTCGGTATCAGACTTAGAAAAGATATCGCTGTAGGACTCCAGTAAACTGTGAACTTTGTTAAGCTCAGCGGGTGTTAGCTCCTCCGAAATCTTGACGTTGGGCAAGGTGCAGATTATTTGATCAGTGGGCAGTCCCATATCCACCGTAGACCCAAGACAATGAACTTGATGGATGTCATCAATAGGTAGCAGCAGGACTTTTCCAATTCCTGATGCTTTGTGACAATCATATCCTTACCAGTAAGATTCCCCAGCAGAAGGTTGATAGGGCGCTGGTAGGCAGGGTCTAGGATACCTGACAACACACGAGGTTCCAAGAGGCTTAGGCTGTTAACACTTGTGAGATGCAGAAGAAAGTTGCGAGGGACTTGCATGGTAATATGGGTGTCTATCACCTTTTGCTCACCCGCTTTAATTACTATCTCCTCTGCCGCATACAAGGGAATGCCCTCTGAAGCATCCAGGGAGTAAGGCAACAATTTCAAGTTTCTGCCCGACGTGGTGTAAATAAGGGTAAGGGCGGAAGAAGGGAACTCAACGACGCAGGTGTATTCCTTCTTCTCAGGCTCATCGTTGGTAAAGACTAGAGGAACCTCGTAATTTAGAAGGGAGAGTGTTACTTGTTTCATATTGATGATTCCGTCATACTCAATCATGAATTGAGTGCCAATGAGTAGGTCGTATGCCTTGTTGTCCAATGCCACAGCGGGGGCAGCCAGATGGAGCTTCCCAATACAGATGGGGAGAGAAGAATAGGTTCTAATAGCTCGTGTGTTGTTGGGCCCTGCAGTTCCAAACTCTTGAGAACAATCAAGGTCAGGGGACAACTTAATCTTTTTTATGAGCTTTGTGGAGACCATGTTCACTGGAGCACCCGTGTCAAGGAAGGCTAGCATGCGCACCTTATTGATAACAACCTCTACCTTGCTTATCGTGCTATCAGAGGTAGGGGTGAGGGCGAGGACCTTTTGCAATTGGAAAATTGGGGACAAGCGTTGAGCAATCGCGGGCCATCTGTTTTTAATTGACTGGAGGGTATGAACCTTTAGGGTAGAGCTGATCACGGTACCAAACAACTGATCAGCATCACTCACAGTATCAATCATCTCAGACACGCGCACTACCTGCTGCAAATATGTGTGTCATGGTCTTACACCTATCTCAACTCATTCAGGCCTTTAACCTTTCTAGAACCCGCACTTCCATTGGCGCTCCCAACACATAATAGCCTACATCCTCCTCACCCCCTTCAGACTCATCATCCAAGGGATTGTCAATGCACCTCAAAGAGTTGCTAATAGAGGGAGGAGAAACCAGCTCACTCTTCTCACAGGGGAGGGCTTTGTCACTCACATCTACCCTGATTGCTTTTGCAGGGTGTATCGTGGAGGTACCCTCTTTTGGGGAAGACGATGAAAGGGTAATAGTTTTGGCTTTGGCCATAGGAGCTACCGGCTTGAATAATCCCTTAATCGGAGGTTCTTTACTAGCGGCAGCCTGAGAGGAGGCTGAGGGCGATTGGGGTAGCGGTTTAGGAGGGGGCGATGTTTTAGTCAACTTAGAAGACTGCTTGGCAATAGGCTGTTTAGTTGCAGGGCTAACCAAATTTGCTGGCTGAGCTTTTGAACTTGAGGTGGGAGAGGAGTGCGGCCCCATAATGGCCACTATTGGCCACCTACCTCACACTATGGAGGAGTATGTTGGCGTGGCAACTCAACAGAGGCGGGGTTCCATAAGGATACAGCCATAGAAGGGGCTGAAAGAGTCCAAGTTTCTTCCCACATTTGAGCTTGGAGAAAAAGTTCAGGTTTGTAGAGGTCAGCCACTTTCAGTAATGCTTCCTTTATATCCCATACTAATTTGAGGGGGGCTTAACTGCAGTGATACGCATAGCTATAGAGGGATAGGCGCCAAACTAGCCACGATAGCAGCAATAGCGTCATCTAGAGGGAGCAGTTTGGCCAGCAACAACGGTTGAGCTTGGCTATAGAAGCGTTCAATAAAGGAGGGGAGCGATTCACCCTCTTGCAAGCAAAGGCGCATAAAAGCCTGTTTTTTTCCGTTGTAAAATTGATTTGGACCCAAACCCATCAATCAACGCCTGTTTAACCTCCGCCCAGGTGGTAAGGAAGGCCATATTAGGAACCATGGTCTCTTGAGCCATACTACCCAAGCAGGGAAGGATACCCTGGGTTTTGTAAAGGCCAGTCGCTCCTTCCATAGCAGATTCATAAACGTAGAGGAAGGAGGCAATACTTCCCTCACCAGGGGAGAACTTATCTCTGAACGGCGGTTTAACCATGGGAGGAGAGGGCCCATAGGGGCTTGAGAGGAATATTGCTCAAGACTTTTGAGGCGATCCAAAGCACTGGCTAGTTGGGTTTCAACTTCAGCTAGCCTTAAGTCCGTGGTAGTTGTCATTTCTTCAAAAAGGTTTTTGGTGGTTTACAGGTAGCCCCTTTAGTGAGCACCACTTGTTGGATTCTTGGCCCTTTTTTAGGCTCGCGGTGCAGTATCACCTCAAATCCAAAAATATTACAGGAGCTGTTCTTACCACCTATCTAAAATAATATAAATAGACACTTAATAAAATAATTGGTTTTATATGTTTCTTTATTAGGCGCTGCGCGGGGAAAAAAGCAAAGCCTTGATAATAGTGTGATAATAATAAATTAAATGATTCATAGTTCAGGCTCAGATTGCTTGATGCTGTCCAATTTAGGAGATATGCGGTTTTAGCCTATTGGGTTGTTAGAGACTCGCACCACTTCAATGTGAAGGCTGAAGGGGATGGAACCGCCGGGAAAACAAATCCATGGGGTAGGGATTTAATTAAATTGGCCCAATCAGAAGGCGGGAAAATATTTTTGCCCTGAGGAGCCCCCACTTACCCTATAAAAGGGGCCAGTCTTCGCATGAACATTTAAACAGAATTGGCAGTAGTTGTGGAAAGAGCTTCCGATGGACTCCCCTGAATTTGCCGCATAGTTGGTGCAATTTGACTACCTAAACTCGTGGTAACTGCACGAGTTTTGTTAATGAAAGTGTTACCCCAATTAGTAGGGTTCCACCGAGAATCAACCAGGGCCTTTTGGCTGATATTTTGCTCATTTACCTCAAAACCACTCTTATAATATACTCAGACTTGTAATTGTCCAACAATCTATGAGACCTCAAAAAGAAAGATTCAGAAACGTGTCCCTAACATTTTCCTCTTAATACAAGTGAACTAACCATAATTGGCTGGCGACCTGCTTAGGTAATGGGACTTTTTGCCCATTATGGCAGGTCACTTCACCAACTGATCAATTTGCTAATTGCAGGTGGCATCACTCACCTCGCAACTCACCATGCATTCCCAATCAGTCAGTGATGAAACCTGCTTGATCCTAATTGGTACACCTGATAGTAAATCATTATCAGATGCTCCTATTTCCGTTGGCTGCTCCACCCAATGAGATATTGGGTATTCATCTGTATCGATCCCTGATGGATATGACCAGGCGAATATCCCAAAATCCCCTGAATGTAGTTCTTAAAAAATTCGGGTCAATTGATTTCCTATTAACTTCGCTTTAGGGGAATTACCCCTAGTGACACCAGGTAATCTAGCAGGCTGGGAATATGGGCAAAAATCCCACAAAATAGTAACCCCAACCTAGTTAAGCACATCACATCAATCAAACAAAGCTTCAATTCTGTCCTAGAAATTAAAGAAGTCCTGCTTGATGAGGGGAGATATACACAAACTAGAGACCTCATGAATTGCCTCCATAATATTTAGAGTGTATGCTATGTAGGAAGCGAAGCCTATTATGGGAAGAAAATAGAAGATACAAATACTCTAAGAAGATTAATCATACTGAGGATATGTTTTTAAGAAGAGCCCATCCCTTACAAAGCAGGGGAAATGAAGGTCAACTTAGGGACAGGTAACTCTAAAGCTTGCCTACCCAACGTACCTATAAGTGAAATATTGCCAATCTCTCATTTTGTTGGCATTAACAATGATCCTGTTGACTCTAAAGGGTGTCACAAGGATTATTGTTATTATAGTTTAGGATTGCCCGCTGAGCTTATCATTCTGGACCACTTGCACGCCAAAAAAATGACAATGTCCAGGTTTTCAGAACACTTACTTTAGTCAGGTTATTGTGCCCCAGAATAATTGATGATGCCAGAGATACTTATCAGTACCTTGCCCTGTTGACCTGACCAATATTGAGTGTCCACAATCTGCTGGAGATCAAGAAGAACCATATAAGACTTCTCAAAAAGCTCAATGTAAAGTTCCACCTCAAAGAGGTGCTAGCGCTTCCATCAAAGTTTTGAGGAGCCATTACTAAAGTAGAAGTGGTAAATAAGAAGGTCTGAGTTATGGCCATCTTAGATATAGGATCACCAATCAAGGTCATCTCAACTAATCAAGAAGATCAAGCTCATTATTGACCTCAAATGCACTCAAGGGTATAACACTTCCGGTCTGAATCTCACAAAGGTGATAGTTGATTACTCCTCACTGTCAATATGTTTTTGCAGGTTATTTTCTCAGCTCCCATGGTTGCCCTAGACAACAATCAATATGATTTACTTATTGGATGCAATTTATGATCAAATATGAAGGAGTCATCAACCTTAAAGAAAAGAATTTATCCCTCCTCAACTATGAAGCATCCCTTGTACTGGATACTAAAGACTCCATCAATAAGAATTACTCTTGTCTGATCGAATACCATGTTTCTCTTTCCCTTTCCAATAGTATACCTCTGGGAGAAAATTGTAAAAACTACCTGAATCAAAAGATGCAGAAGAGGGAATACCATTTTATGCCACCAAGGATGTAAACTAAACCAGGAGAATCGAGTTCTTTCTACCAGCATAACCTTGAGTAAACTTTAAACTGCTTGCTAAATATCA
>JAKSZP010006213.1:0-18425 GCA_022478985.1 Massospora cicadina | reverse complement strand
GGGCGGAAAGGGCAGAAGGCAGCCACTAGGACTATCTGGGGATTTTCAGAATTAGAAATCATCGCCATTAAAGGTTCAGAGGAACTCTTAAACTCATAAATAAATCTGGACATTTTTGGGGAATCTTTATTTTTAACCAAAATAGCAGAAAGGGAAAAAAATGGAGTGATAGTGATACCTGTCAGGGACCACTGTCTTATATGCTCTCTTAATGAGGAACTGGAGCAAACAAACTACCATCAAGAATATTTTATGATTTGTTTGCAGCAGATCATGATTCTTAATAATTTCTGATACAACTTAAATCTAACCTGCCTGGTTGGATTGGAGCAAAATTTTAGAGCAGATTATTCATTCTGCTGCGATCACACTTGGCATGATGATGACAACAACTCTGGCAGATGGCAGGTTGCGCCCATGGCCAGGCCACATATGGCCAGCTCAATTAGGTAGGAAAAGGGTTGACCACACCTGTACCTGCTGGAGATAGGCTCTTTTGAAAAAACTGTGAGGGAAAACTGGTAGATGGGGATCTTTGAGCCTATAAAACTAACTTGGTTACTTTATTTTCAGTGGAATATCACAACTTTTCAGCGGAACTTCAAACCTATGAAGGCCACCTCTTGGGGATATACACTAATTGCCTTCCACTGGTGATAGATTCTACCCACTTCCACTTCCTGACACAATTTCTAAATTTTGCTCACCAAAGCTTTGGTGGTGAGCAGTGGTGGAAGAGGCACAATTTACAGGGGATATGCATTTACCCATCTCTCATCTACCACATGGGCTAAATTTTCCAGAGTGATGAGAGAGATAGCTACCAGCTTCTTTCCCTTTTTTATCTGAAATGAGGATTCTCCAATTTTAGCTGCAGGGGCTGTTCCTTAAGGCTTACAGTAACTGTCAACTGCATATATAGAAAATTCTTGTGTTGGTACTCACCTGCTAATATTCTTGTTGGGGGTGATATCTGATACCCTGATACTGGATATGATGAGAATAATACTGACCAGTTGACTCCCATACCTGAAACAATGCCTATACTTAAGAAGGAGGTTAAAGGAGCTAACTGTCAGGCAAACAGCAAGTAAAAATTAGACTGGCCTGCCAGCCCAGATGCCAGAGCACCCAAATGACAAACCAGAATGCCACTGGCACTGCTGCTGATTTGACAGATATGGAACTGGAAAGGAATCTCACCAAGAACTGCTGATGAGCCAGAATCTCATATAGGCACATAATAAAATATCAAATGAGTATGGCTATTAACCCCAAGGGGTGCGTGAGGGTCAGCAGAAAAGGTGGTTTAATTTTTGACATGGAAAAAAGATTTTAAGGAAGGATTTTTAATGGGAAAATTAGAAAAATTGACCAACAATTTTCTCAGTGTGATGCGACTTACTAAATAGTGGTCAATTTAGAGAGGAAACAAGCTGGGATCAGGTCCCACAAGTTTGATCTAACCAGTGAATTGTTAAGGAATGGGGGACAGATAATTTAACTGGAACCAACATTGAAGAATCTGGTGGCAGGCTGAGTCACTGCCAGTTTGACCTCAAACATCCAAACCAAGGCTTGGATACGTTTCTGATGGTTGGTTCAATGGTGTTTGACCCAACAAGCAGCAGGAATCCCCAAGGCCACCCACGTAGGGGTGGGTCCATTTAGTTGGGAACAGGTTTGGAACACCCAACCCGCCCATGCCCAGTCACTGAGCCATTCATTCAGTCAGAGATTTTGCATCAGGCGCAATGCCCAATCTGCCAGAAGGGAGCTTCGAACCCTCATCAATGGTGTTTGATGTTGTTACTTGCCCATTGGGGATGGTCCCCGGCGATTTTGAGGGGGGTTGACTTTTTTGATTATATCGTTATCCAAATCAAAACCGTCAGGCATTCTGGCCAATGAGGCAGTCTTCATTCCTTTCCAACTACCTGAAATCTGACTATTGGGCTGACTCCCACTCAATTTCAGGTCAATCGATACATTTTAGTGATCTCAGCACAGATTTTCTCAATTAACTGTACCAGTTTGGCTGAGGTGAGTGTGGGCACCGGGGGAGGAATTTGAAGTGGTAGAGCTGTTACCCAGCGCTCTTCTACCATGTGGGCAAGGTCACCCTGAGTAACGAAGGGTACAGCCACCCTCTTTGATACCTTCTTACTCAGAAATGGGAAAAGAGCCCAATCAATGGCCAGGGGACGTTCCCCGGGACTTACATTACCTTTCACTTTTTCCAAAGGAAGAGCACCACCACTGGGGAACTGCACGAGGGCCACATTTTTGTGCACCTTGGGTAACTTGATCGCCATTACCACCGCGGTTTTTTGGGGAGGGCGGGGAGCATTGGGAAGATTTGTGAAACACTTTTACCAGTTCCATACAGTTTGCACAATTGCACACCTTGACCCAACTGTTTTTGTAGGCTGGGTAACCTTTCCAAGCCACAAGATATTGAATGTACTAGTGGGACTTGCGGGATGTTAGGATATTCTCCACCTTGGCCTCTTCCACATCCTTGATGATGATTGGTTCAGGTACTGTGGGAACCATACCCTGAAAGGTGACAGCTGTGAAACGTGGAAGATGGGATGCTGTTTCCAGTGAGCTGGAAGCTTCAACCAGAACGCACCATTGCCCAGAACCTTTTCCACCAAATGGGGGCTGGAACACTTACTTGCAAATTTACGGGTAGAAGCTTGAATACATTAATGGCGGGTATCAAGCATAACATAGGAGCCCATTGTTATATCGTGACCTGGGAGCTGCTTACAATCTGCAAACTGCTTTTAGTCATCAATAGCTTTGGTGAGGTGTTCCTGCACCAAGTATTGGGTTGACCTAATATGTTCAGTGTGATCCGCGGCAGCTTGGACCTCAGGCTGCAAGCAAGGTCCAACCAAAAATGAAGAATTGTAACCCAACATCACTTCATAGGGCGAAAACCCTGTAGACATGTGCGTTCCATTGTTATAAGTGAATTGAGCAAGGGGAAGGTCGTTTGCCCAGGTGTCCTGTGCAGCCACAGCATAGCAACGCAGGTACTGTTCAAGGACTTGGTTGACTCTCTCAGTCTGTCCATTGTACTGGGGATGATACGCTGTGGAATGACAGGGGGATATTTTTAGGATAGATAGGAGTTTACTCCAAAACCGCGCCATGAACTGTGAACCATAGTCGCTGATAATCTCCTGTGGGAGACCAAACACTGAGAACACGTGACGTACAAAAAGGTGGGCAGTCTCCTATGACATAATCGCAGAATTGCAAGGAATAAAGAGGGAAAATTTAGTGAAATGATCCACCACCACCATCACCGCTTTGAACCCATTAGAGCAGGGGAGTTTAACAATAAAGTCCATGGACACTGACATCCATGGACCCTCCGCCTGCTGTAAGGGGTGTACTAGACTATTTCTACTAGAGTGGTCCAACTTATCCTGAGCACAAGTAACGCAGTCAGTGATCCAAGATGGAACTTCTTTTGTCAAACCCGCCCAATTGTAGGCCTGCTTGATCAGGTTGATGCATTTCTTGTTGCCAGAATGACTGACTGTGGGGGGATTATGATGTGCGCAGAATACCTCAATTAAGAAGGAGGGGGGAACCCAAACGCATGACCTGAAAAATAAGACCCTCCTCCAATGAGTATAGGGAGTGTTTATGCTTCTGATGAGATAACTGCTTGACCAGCTCCACGCTCTCAGGGCAGGCCATTTGACTGGCTAAGACCTGAGCAACTAATGGAGCATTGGGGGCCAGAGTGATGGAAGAAATGACAGGGGGGACAATCAACAGGATTTGGGTGGCAGGAATAACGGTAACAAGATCCAAATCCTCCAGATCCGTGGAACAGTGGGTGGGGCTGCATCTGAGAAAATTGGGAATTATGTTGAGCGCACCTTTTATGAACTTGTATTTGAAATTAAAGCTGCACAAGTCCCAATAGGTTTGGGTTTGCCAATGCACCAATTTTGGGGTTTACAAAAGTACAAGAGAGCCTGGTGGTCCATGCGGACTGTTAACTCATGTTGAGCACCCTGTAACAGATACCTTTAATGAGTTAATGACCATGCAACAGCTGCCAACTCCTTGTCATAAATGGCCCAGGACTGCTCCATAGAGGTGAACTTTCAGAAAAAATAGGCAACTGGGTGTTCCAAGCCATCATGCTCTTGGAGCAACACCACCCCCACAGCTACCGCCGAGGCGTTGCATGCAATGATATATGGCTTGGTGTGATTGGCGTGTTTCAAAATGGGAGGGGACACAAACACCTCTTTAATCGATTCAAATGCCTGTTGGCATTTGGGCATCCAACAAAATGGTACATTTTTCCCTGTAAGGGGGTGGAGCGGGACAGCAAGCTGGGAAAGTGCTGAGGAGAACTTTTTTAAGAAGATAATGGTTCCCAAGAAACTACATAGTTGTTTCTGGATAGTTGGGGTTGGCCATTCCCGGATAGCATCCAACTTATTAGGAGGGATTGCGTAACCATCTTTAAGGATGAGGTTCCCAAGGAAGGTAACCTCCTCCTTATAGAACTTGCACTTGGAAGGCTTAACGAACAAGCCTGCCTTATGCAAGGCAGCCACAACTGCTTCCAAGTCAGTAAACATGTTGTTCAGGAGTCAGGGAGTGAACCAGAATGTCATCAATATATGCAACTGCGCAGGTAAACTGGAGGTCACCAGTACATTGTTGATCATGCATTAAAACATAATAGGAGCATTCTTCAGCCCAAAGGGCATTACACGGAATTGGAAAATGCCTCGCTTTGTCCAGATTGCTGTTAACCATTCTTGCCCTTTCATTACCCAAATCTGGTTGAATGAATTGACGAGATCCAGTTTGGAAAACACTCAAGATTTGGCGATTGCTTGGCTTATCATCTATTCTAAAGGCAAGGGGTAGGGATCAGAAACTGTGATTTTATTTAAGTGTCCATAGTCCACACAGGGGCGGAGGGAACCATCAGCTTTTTTAGCGAAGACAATGGGAGATGTGACTGGCGATGTCTCCTTGAACAACCACCCTTTTTTCAACATATTGTCCAGCCAAGTGTTGAGCGCTGCCTCCTCCTCTGCTGCGTGGGGATACAACGGGCAGTTAATATTCACCAACTCCACTGTCATACAAAATCCACAGTCAAATCTAGTGTGGAGAAGCAGACAATTTGCCTTTTTTTTAGTACTAGAAGACAATTTGCCTTTTCAGAATCAAAAATGCTTCGATAGTGAATTAAACTTTCTGGAAAATTGGATGGTATGCCTGTAGGAGAGACGAGGGATGTGATAGAACTGCGACCTTGAGCTTTCTTAAGAGTGTCAATTAGGAGAAATTCACCCTCCAGTTAATCATTAATGAACGACAGCATGTTAGACTACAGGTGGATCTTGACATGTTGCTGGCGCCACCATCCCACTTCTAAGATCACCAGAAACACTAAGTTCAGCATAGAAGAAAAGCGGTCGCAGAAGCTGAACTGGTGTATTGAAAATGTGACTGGTTGGAAGACCAGGTATGAGGTTTGGGAGGCTGATGACGCAACCATCACCAAAGGACTTGCATCCAGGGCAAGTTCCAATTGCTGGGCCAGTTCCACACTCATAAAATTACCCACAGCTCCAGTGTCTACCAGGGCCTCAAAGGAGACGTGATGGGACCCAACACTAATCTTCATGGGTAATAAGAAGTAAGCGGAGTTCTCCTTATTAGTAGTTGTGGATGAATCCAGTGATATCAAAGAGATGGTAGTGGGATAGGGGAAACCGCTGGGCTCTTGTGGGGGGTAAACTCATTGTAAGTCGGGATGTCAGATCCTACTGATATAGGCAGAATAGCCGCAGCAACTATGGGGTATGGGTTTGAAGTTTTGGGTGGAACTGGACCATTGTGGACAGAGAAAATCTTCTTCACAACCTGTTTCAGTTGAAAAGGAGGGGCCATTGCTGCGCCAATATCTACAAAAAAGGCGGAAATGGTTAAAAATAATGGTTGGTCAATTATGTCAGAAAAACAGCAAGTAAGAATTAGACTGGCCTGCCAGCCCAGATGCCAGAGCACCCAAATGACAAACCAGAATGCCACTGGCACTGCTGCTGATTTGACAGATATGGAACTGGAAAGGAATCTCACCAAGAACTGACAATGAGCCAGAATCTCATATAGACACATAATAAAATACCAGATGAGTATGGCCGTTAACCCCAAGGGTGCATGAGGGTCAGCGGAAAAGGTGGTTTAATTTTTGACATGGAAACAAGATTTTTAGGGAAGGATTTTTAAGGGGAAAATTAGTAAAGAAAAATCAACCAACAATTTTCTCAGTGCGATGTGACTGACTAAATAGTGGTCAATTTAGAGAGAAAACAAGCTAGTATTGGGTCCTGCAAGTTTGACCTAACTGGCGAATTGTTTGGGAATGGGGGACAGATAATTTAACTGGAACATCAAAGAATTTGGTGGCAGGCTGAGTCACTGTTGGTTTGACCTCAAACATCTGAACTGAGGCTTGGATATGTTTCCAATGGTTGGCATGATGGCGTTTGACCCAACGAGCAGTGGGAATCCCCCAAGGCCACCCCATGTAGGGGTGGGTCCATTTGGTTGGGAATGGGTTTGGGACACCCAACCTTCCCATGCATGGTCGCTGGGCCATTCGTTTGGTCAGAGACATTGCATTGGGCGCAATGCCCAATTTTCCAGCAGGGAGCTTCAAACCCTCGTCAATGGTGTTCAATGTTGTTACTTGCCCATTGAGGATGATTCTTGACAATTTTGAGGGGGGGTTGATTTTTTCAATCATAGCTTAGCTGAATTAAAACTGTCAGGCTTTCTGGTAATGAGGCAGTCTTCATTCTTTTCTGACTACCTGAAATCTGACTATTGGGCTGACTCCCACTCAATTTTGGATGATCAATTTCATTTTGGCGATCTCAGCGCAGATTTCCACAATTAACTGTACCAGTTTGGCCAAGGTGAGTGTGGGCACCGGGGGAGGAATTCAAAGCAGTAGAGCTGTTACCCAGCGCTTGTCTACCACGTGGGTGAGGTCACCCTGAGTGATGAGGGGTACAGCCACCCTCTTCAATACCTTCTTACTCAGAAATGGGAAAAGAGCCCGATCAACAGTCAGGGGACATTCCCTTGGACTTACACTACCTTAATAAATCACTCAGAAAAATTACTAGTTGTCACAGCTCAAATCAACCCTAGAAAAATTATGTCAGACCAAAATGAGCCTAAGATACCCTAAGATGAAATCCTACCTAATTGAAACAAAGAATCATTAAAAAATCAGGTGACTAATACTAAAATAGCACTTGAGGCAATAAATTAAGATGAATTTGCAAAAGGGTAAGGATTAGGAATATGCCCAACAATTAACTTAAGTGATATCAAGTGTAATGGACGAGTTTGTCTCATTTGTTACATTCTGACTCAGATTCAGATTTTTCAAATTTGAGCTGGAGCAATTTTAAAATGTTTTTTGATTCATTTTAAAATCTAAAATGATTTTTGGTTTGGTTGTTTTGGGCGTTGGGTTGTGCCTCACCCAAGTTAAAGATTGGGCTTATGTGAGCCTAATCAATAGCTTAGGTGAGGCCCCTGAAGCGCTGCCTTTATAAGGCGCGCCTGACCATTCCAAAGTTCACTTCAGAATTTTCCCCCTAGCATGTCCATTTCCTGAGGAGCATTGTCAGTTGCTCCACAGATGAGCTCTGGCTGGTGGGTCATTTTATTATCCATAATAAAATAAAGGTTGTTTCAGGGTTTGTGAACCTTGCTTACCTGTTGATTTTTTCCCTCATTGAGGAGTTTTTTGTGTAGGTTGGTTTTGGACCAATCCCCCCAGAGGATTTGGCATAACCAACCAATAGTAGGTAAATGTTTGGCTGCTTGTCGGTGCCCCAAATCTCTCCCTACCCAGTTAGGATGCTTTGGTTGACTGTCAGTGCACCAAAGTATTGTTCAAATATACAGCGGTCAGAAATGGGGTTTTTCCATCTGTTACACCAAGTCTCATATGACTTGGTTATTCAACTTACAAATTTTCTCTATTAAAAATATGCTACAAAAACATTATAACATCTGGAATGTATCACCTGACCAAGGGCCTCCATTCCAGATTTTTCCATTAATTATAAATCCTTTTCCTTTTTTGGGGTTTATATTGTTAAAGATGACATAAAAAACCCCACTTACTACTATAATAAAGTTATTTTGTTAAATCTATATCTTATTTTGGTGCTTGACTTCAATAAGTCCATTTTACTGTATTTATCATCTGATGGATACTCTAGCTGGCTGGACTTAAATGGTGACTTGACACCCTTTTATATAAAAAAATTGTTTGGGGAAAAAGAACCTCCTTTAAAAAATGCACTAAAAATTATAAAATTATTGAGAAATTATGCCTCCTCAATAAAACCCTTTTTAAAGTTGGTGCCATCTTCCAACCTGACTTATAAAATTTTGCTCACAAATAAAAATTATATCTTATGCCTGAATTAAGTCCAAGTGTAAACTATAAGCAACTTAGAATATACAGTGTTGAGTATATATATTATAAATGCCTATTTATAAGTCAGTTAAAATATGTTGCCTACTTCAAAAGGGGTTTTATTGAGAAGCATAATTTCTCAATCATTTTATACTTTTAAGTGCCTTTTTAAAGGAGGTTTTTTTCTCCAAAACTTTTTGAAGAAGGTTCTTTTTTTCTGACAAAAAAACTTTACCCCCAGTTCTTTTTCCCCAAAAATTTAGTGCATTTTTAAAAGTAGATCTTTTTTCTAATTGTATTAAAAATCTCTATATTAAATATATTTTTTGAACCTTCATTATTTCTCTATAAAAATAAAAATCATTGTATATATATAATATATAGTATCTCATATAAAAATATACTAATAATAAAGAAATTTATTAAAATTAGTTGATTTTATTGCTCAATCTATATTAAATTTACTGATTGTCATCTTTATAATTGATTTTAATAATTTTGGGTGATTTTATTTATCAACATATGCTAACTTTACTGATCACCATCTGCAATAATTCATTTTAATAAACTAGGTGTTTTTATTAGTCAATGTATGCCAAATTTACAAATTGCCATCTACAGTAATTTATTTTTTTAATTTGGTTAATTTTATTAGTCAATAATATGCTAAATTTACTGTTCACCATCTACAATAATTGAGTTTATCAAATTTAGTTGATTTTATTGGTCATATTATGCAAAATGATAGCCAACTATAATGATTTAAACTCATCCTGCTATATTTCATACTTGCCTGGATTTTGAACATACCCTCAGCCATAGGACATCAAAAGTTACGTTGAAGATCGCTTCACCAATGTTGGACTAAAGTTTAACCAGTGATGAACATTCCCACAATTGAAATCCATGGCTTCCATTCCATTTTAATATACTTACTAATTTAATGGTCATGTACTGGACCAATAATTATAAAGGTAGGAGGCATGGGCCTTCTGGACTTCAAATCTCATGCTTGGTGAATATGGGGGAAGTAATTCCTTAAGCTAATACAGATGTACATGCATTGCCTGACCCTAGCGTGGGGCATAAACTGGGCAAGAGCCCAAGGTCTTCAAGAGCCAGTCTCACCCCACTCAATATGTGAATGGATAGTGCACTACCCGCAGATAACCTCCCAAAAGGGTACTCCACACTACTGGCAACTATGCAATTGGGCCATGCGCCAGGGTGGATAGGTATTTGAGCAATCTTCCTGAGATGCCAACCAAATTCAAAGGGACATTGAGTCCTATAATTCTGTAATAATTTCTGCAATGAGCTGGGAGGAGCATAACTGAATCACCAACAAATATGCCACCAAGTCAATCAAAATAAGGTATAAATTGATGCTAATCAAATATTGGAATCCACTCCTAAAACTGGGATGCAATCCACCCACTCATCCACAAATCCTAAAAACTGGACTTCCAAAGGCTATGACACCAACTACCCAATGAAGGAGTTGATTTTGTACCTGAACTCCTGTTTGGTAATGGCCAAACAGCATTTGGTAACCTGGCAGATCCTAAACTGGGTATTCAAATTAGGCAAGCATAGCAGGCCAGACTACCCACAAAAAGAGTGCTCCATATGCACTGAACTGGAAGCAGATATTGCCCACTGTTATTATCAATACACCATGTTCAAAAAATACTGGTCCACAATATGATACATCCTATCAGGCAAACAATTATCAATGGGGACATATCTATCACAGGATATGTTCCTCACAAAAACCTTGAGAATGGCTCCAATCCAACTATGAGCCTTCATTTACCATTATTGTGTATGGGTAATTCACTGTGCACTCGTTGCCAAGATTCTGAGCAATGAGTGCTCCCACCACAAAGGTTTGGTATTGAAGACCATTTGGATTATTTCTGATCAGCTCTGTTAGATCTCAAAATTTTTGTGCCTAATCCCTGAGTGTTATAAAGCCACATGTTTGGCTTTCCCTGCTGGATTGTTCATTGTATGTGATAAGGCAACTAATTGACTGAGAATCAAATAGCTTTAAGCCTGCCAATGCTAAAACTGTGGCTAGCAATGTTGATTGCTGATCAGCAATGGTTGGAGGTGCTAGAACTCTAGCAGCCTGAACTCCTGGTCTTTTTTACCCTCAGCTGAATTGCCTGTATTCTGCCCTCCCTTCTTACTTTCCCTTAAAATTTATTTTAAAATAAAGTATGGAGTTTTAAAAAAAACTTACATAAGTAAAATGGGACCTAAGTTGGAGCATCCTCTTTTTTGAATAATAAGGTCATCCAAATTGGTCCTGTAGTTTCAGAGTTATGCATGAACAAACATAAAAAAACAAAAAATATATACAGGTCGAATTGAGACTCTCCTTCTTTTCAAAGTTGGTTAAAAACATACTTGTTGAGTGACTTAGTCAACTTCAAGTATTGACTGTTGGGCTTCTTGGGCATAGCACCATTGAGCTTAAAAACGGAAGTTCAACAGGGTCAAATGCCCAGAATAGACTTTTGTTTTTCTAAATTACTAGCATTCATTACACGTGCTTCGCTACGGTGTCTATAGAATTTCAGATATTCAAATTTATTAGTTTAGATTTTATATTTTTTTTAGTACTAGATGGTAGTTTAGATTTTATATTATAGATAAACAATAACCGCTCAGCTAACCTAATTGCTCAATTGAACCAACCAAAAACCACCAACCACTTAGCTAAACCTAACTGAACTTATCAAATCAACCAATATCTAATCACCCCTCAAAGCTAAACTGTGTCCTATCGATTCGACCAAAAGCCATCAACCAATCGGGCAAACAAATAAAACTTATCGAATCAATCAAACAACAACAAACTGCTACCCGAAACTCTTTATACTTAAAATCATCGAGTATGTGACATCTTCCAAACTACTAAATCAGCTTCTACTTAACTTGCCAAAAGTACCTTATTAATTAGAGGAACCAAATTAAGCAGGTTTTTAAACCTATATAAACCCAACATCCAGATACCCGTGCTTCGCTACGGTATTTAGTTTATCAGATGATAAGCTCATATTGTAGCCTATAGGCTGTGCCAGCACTACTCTCGAGCCACTCGGACTAACAGCTTCGCTGTTGCCCTCGTGGCCGGTGAGCTGTTTTCTACCCTTAATATACTTAAAACCCTAATAATGATTTTTATTTAGTTTCGGGTGAGCAATTTGGTGAATTATTTGATAATATTCGCCAATTCTCACCCACTCACCTAAATTGATTGAACCTATCAAATTCGAAGGTTTCAGATGTCAGTACGTCAGTGAATGTGTTTTAAGTAATTTAGGTTATTCGGAAGCTTAATTGGAAATCTGATGGAAAACCGACAATTTAACATCTAAACATTCTTAAAAGGATGGCTGATAAAAATTCGAAAACCCGGACTGACACCTAAATGCCGGGAGCATTTAAACTTTGGAAACGAAAAAATTGAATTTAGTTAGATTCATCATTGGTTAATTTCCAAGTGGGGGCAAACACTGTACTATACCCTCTCAAGCTTAACAGTTAATTTTTACTTAGAGATAAAACATTCTTTAGAAAAATCACCTCCAAGCCTAGACAATACACTCCTAATCATTCACTACTAAGCTCATATCTTTCATTAACTTGCAACTATGAATAATGACGAGGTGATTTGGCAAGTGGTCAACAACAAATTCTGCTCGTTTAAAGTCAAGTAAGTTGTTTTCACCTTCACGGGTTTCTACCTTTTTAAAACCGTCTCATTTTGGTTTCGGTTTCAATTCTATATTTTGACTACGTTGCTTTATTAAGCTGCCTCCAAACAGCCTATTGCGTAACTCATCTAACGATAGTACATTTTACATTTATTTTTTTGTTAATTGCCAATAAATTCGGTTGACATGAATAACCTTTAAATGGAGCTGGCATCATGAGCAGTTTTTTTTAGAATTCTAAGGATGCTTTTCTTATTTGACTCTTAATATTTTTTGGGAACGCTGCTTTGTGAATTTTAACATCTTTTTTAAACTAGAACTGTTCAACAATCTTTCTGTCGCAACGAATATAATGTGACCGGTCTTTGCAATCGTGGCTCGTGCCCTCTGGCCAACTCGCGTTATGCCACCGTCCGTGAAATAGAGGGTAGGCTGTTCTAAATTTTTTGAGCATTTTAGCACCATTCTTGGCGTTGATGGCTAAGATTTGCTCTGAAGGGGATTTATCCATTGCCAAGCTTTTGTTATTTTTGTGCCTAATTTGCTTTTAGGCACGTGCTATTTGTTTGTTAAAACTGCTGAAAGAGCCCATAGCCCCGCTAAGCTCTGGGAAAAGATTAAACTTAGCAAGAATCTGGTTCAGGCTCTGGCTCAGGTGAGCTTTTGAATCTGTTGCGGCTAAATGCCTGGTGCTAACCTTAGAAAAACTTAGATTGATGAAGAGCTCATCATTGGCCAAACTTCATGATCAACCGCTGCAAGCAACGTTTGACTAGAATTACGCAGTACATTATAAAGATGCGTAAATTGAAGCTAAAAAATGGGTAAGTTTGATATTAACTAGATTACCAGTTAGCACAAAGTTTAACAACCTACAAGGCCCAAGTTAGTTGCAGTCAACAAGAAGATTGAACGGCGAGAGGCGTCAAGAGAAATGAAGGCCGAGGCAGCTGCCAAACTTGAAAAGTCCATTGAAAAGGAACTTTTAACGCGCCTTAAAAATAAAGCATATGGCGACGAGCCCCTTAATGTCAATGAAGATGTCTGGAGATCCATCCTTGAGGGCGATAAGCTAGAATTAGAGGACGACCTCTCAGAGGATGAGGAAGAAGGTGAATTTGAAGAGGAGGTAATTGACTTTTGTTTGAGGTGTTAACTTCAATAGCGGGAATATGTTGAAGCCGACAGCGATGAGGATTTTGAAGATATGTTTAACGACGAAATAGTAAGCATCACCATCATTCCCTTTTTAACTTGATCTAGTCTTTGAGCGACTTAAGCTCAAACGACGAGCGTGAGCCCAGTGACAGTGACCAAGAGAGTGACTCCGATAAAGACACCAGTGATGGAGGTGCTCGACCAGCTAAACGCAAGGCCCCCGAGCCCAAATTAAAACCAGGGAAAAAGAGGGGTGCGTATGTGGAAATTGAATACGAAGAGGAGACCATGCCCATGCCATAGAATCACTAAAAGTATTTCAAATTTGTCGCCCACTAATTTAGACCAGCACGTTAAGTTACATTGTAATTATATTTTTCACTAAATGCCTTCTCGTTTTCAGTATTTAGTAAAACCTATACCTAAACCTGCTTTATTTCGTCATCTTAACCTCATCTGTACTATACACTTTGCCTTTAATTTTTAATCTTTGGCAGAAACTATCGCTTTAACTGAAGGATTCATCAGCATCACAAATTGGCGCAGCGTGCTAGGCCTGTTCAATTTCATGGGACCTTAGTTTGGTAACATTTCTATAAAGAAGAGAAAAGCCTCCAAGCCATTTGGGTGAAAGTAATGGGTAACCAGCTCAAAATTGGGGGTTGCCAACTAAACATGCTGATGTGCACTTTGATAGATAAACCTAAAATATTACCCTAGTATCGCATTTTGATTTACTTGTTAATAATTTATTGGAGGTCTATCAACTTAAATAGTGCTTTTTTAGCTATGCTAATGGCTCCTTTCATATCGTTACAAAATTTGAATAATTGTAGCAAATAAAAGTTATACAAACTTTAAATTGCTGTAATATTTTGTACAACTACTTAATTAAAGGCTATACCAATTAGAAGCTAGAAGACAACTTTTGAACACGTTTGTAACATGCAAGGTACTTGACCCTTTCAATGATTTTCCGCATATGTGTCCAAAAAATAGGAGTTTATTTAAATCTAAAAACGCATATATACATCCAAGAGATAAAAGTTATATATTTTTGTTTCAAAATTTACTGAATATTTGTCAGACAAGGACCAAAATAATTGTAAAAAGTGTAAACATTAGCTAAGAAATATTTGCTAAATTTAAGGGCCAAAAAATAAAGATTTTTTTGAAAATCAGTGAAAGGGTTAAGCACTTAATAACTTGGGTACACTTTTTAGCTGATGAGTTTTTTAGAACTTAGTTAAATCTAGTGCATTTGAATGAAATAAGAGGTAGGCAAAATGTCATACCGTTTAGTATTAATATGCATCAATAGAAGGTTAAAGTTGTAATGTCTATTGATGCAGATATTTGGTTTATATGATGTGGTAGTAATAATGTGATTAAAATAAGTGAACAAATTGATGTAAGAGTTTAATGTTATTTAATTTGATTTATATGTTAGAGGATAATAAAGATACCGCGTGCGTATTCTTATCATAAAAGCAGTTAGTATTACCATAAGTATGAGAGAATATAACTCCTTATAAGTGTATATCTCTAAATTCGTCAATTTTTTATCACTTAAAATACATGCCTTTACAAAAACTTCATTACTATTGGTTTAATAATGTATCATCTTCAAAAACTACTTTTATGGGGCTTTCAGGATTATTAAACTGTTATATCAGGCTAGTTTAGAAAATATTTTAGTTATAGTTTATCAACAGTCAAAAAGCTTGTAAGGAGCATTGGCCCCATATAAATATAGTATATGGAGTTAAAAGCTTAGCATCATCGCCCTGTTTGCACTTACAATTGGTTAAACCTTCATCAAATTAATGGTTAATTTTGGTTGGTACAGCAGTTGTACCATTAGTCAATTATCTTATAAACAATAATCAGTGCATAACAGCTGCAATAATTCTGCCAAGGCGCTGTATAATATAGATATGCTATAAGCATAGTGTGGCTGGGATGCTGATGATAACCATATCAACTAATGCTGCAATGCCACATAAAATTACTATAGTTTCAATACTAGTATGATATTTTAAAACAACTTGGGTTAAATAGTTTATGTATACTAAGAATCATTTTGCATTATATTGGGAGTTAAGTTAGATTAGAATGAATAGAAAAAATTTCTCAGATTTTATGAGTCTATAAGAAAAAAATACCAAGTAAGCTAAGCAGCAATTACTAATATATGAATACCTTATTCAATTTGAACCTCATAAATAGTCCCTTAACTCAATATTTATGCGCTGACACTACAGGTGGCAGTTTAGCAATTAAATGATAGCCTAATCAATACCAATTAAAGACATGATAGATTTTTAGAGAAGTAGAATATAAATAGAAAAACAATTCCTTAAATCATCTAAAGCTAGAATGAAAACAAGGTCCCAAAGTATAATATTTAGTTTGAGACATAGTTTCAGAAATTTTTAGGTGCTAAGCTAATAGAAGCTATAGTGTTGGCTACTTCTAATTAAGTAAGTTACTATAAATATTAAAAAACTAATCACTAGATGAAAAGTTTAAAAGTGTCTATTGAATAATTATGCTCTAATTTTCCACATCTACCAACTAAAGGAAAAATATAGACAAACTTCTCTCTGATTTGATTTAATACTTTGAGCAACATGCAGATATTAAATTTTTATAGGTAGTTTAAGTTTTCCCTTTTTGGCTAGAATCTAGCCTTTAAAAGCATTATCTGAAAGTTTCTGGTAAACTGATAACATAAAGTTATTAGCATGATACATGATAATAGCAGTGCTTAATCCTAACAAATTTGTGATTAAAACCTGTAGTTTACCAAAAGTTTTGTTTATGGCAATAAAGGTGACTTATAAGTACACAGATTTAAGCTTAAAATAGATCTTTATATTCTTACCAATGCATTAGATTGTGCATAGCTTATATCTCAATGGGTAGTGACACCTGTTAATTGCTTTTAAAACTCTATATCAAAAAATTTATATGTTTGCTAAATTTAAAGTTTTTAATCTTTGAACTTTGTAAATTTTTGTAAGAAGTTGGCTTGGTTTTAAACTTATAAATATGTTTAAGATTTAAGTTTTAGAATAGAGCATAGTAGTCCCAACATGATTTGCTCTTTGAGTTATTCTATAAACAATAATATTTTATCAGCTTTATCACTGTTGTGGGTATAGCCAAAAAATACCAGAGAATAATTCCTCGCCCTCTAGATAAAACCATTTCAATACACAGCATCAGATTTCTTATAATCAAGATTAAAATGTGGACAGGCAAGGTGAACCCTTTTTATAAACTGCAACAATATCAACAGATTTTTACATCAGGTAGGATGATGTCAACCAAAGGATTTTGTTAGCTAAAGATCAAAAATTGTATTACTGACATCATTAACAAGGACACAGATGACACTAAAGAATAGGATAATTAAACCCCTTATATACCCTCATGATTGGGGGAAAAAGTAACTTGCAAGCTTCCAATAACATAGTAATTCCATTTAATGCTGCTAATAATGAAAGAACCGCCAATAGCCTATCTAAATTTTTTACCTTAATGGAAAGTTTAAACTTTCATCCAACTGTTACCCAATTTGGCAGCCATCAAATTTTCAAGGCTGTTGATCCTGAAGCTAGACACAATGGAATGGCGCCACTGACCAAAATTTAAAATAATCAGATAAATACTAAATTGGGTAATGTAGCAATAAACAGAAGAAGTGTTGCCACCCCTAACCCAGAAGCATGGATTACACAAGGGTCACCAAACATTTTGGTCAGAAATGTCCAAGATTAAATGATGTTCATGGATTCAGCAGTTAAGTTAATGAATGCCACTACTAAAGTAAAGATCAAGAAGAGATTGACAATAAGTTCCTGAAGAACTTAAATATTGCAATGCCTCATTTCCATAAATTTATTTGAATATCTTGATTTATTTCTAAGTATAAAAATACTTCTTTTTAATTTAATATATAAGTCAACTATAAAATCTCAACTTTATCCTTTGCTTTCAAACTATATTGTTCCTAAGTGAAGATATTACCATTAATCAGTCTGGTATCTAAATAAAAAACTCATGAGAAGGATACCTTGGTTGCTGATAACACCAGGGAGAGTGTTAAATTCTGAGGATCACTTGCTTGATAATTAAAATACTGCACGCTTAATCAGGAAGAATCTTGGCCAATTGATCCTTGATTTTTCCAGTGGCTTAAGGTATTCTGACCGTTCAGAAACTCACTAGGCTTATTAAAATGGCCTCAACTCTTTTGGTTGATTTTAGGCTTAATTTTTCCTTCATAATCAGGAACAAATTCTGAGGCAGGCAAAGAGACAAGCTGTGGGTTTGGCACTTACAGCTTGTCAGCACTCTTAAAGAAAGAATTCTGATACAATCAGGAAAGAGATAAAATATATCTATATTCAAGAATATATTATTTGATGTTTATTCATTAGGCCAAACGCTGGTATTTATACCTTTAGAGCATCTCCTAGCCATATTCAAGCATGTAATTTTAATAGATTATTTTCTACCTCAATTTTGACCTTGAAATGATACAATTATGACCTATTGCAAGGTTTATTGGTGGCAAAATACTTTCAAAATTGGGAGGATTTCAGGGACAAAAATCGCAATAAATACATGCAAAACTGCCCTAGGATACTCTTGATTTGAGTTTCGTCATACTGCTGACAAAATACATCTTCTGTGAAATTTTGGCATCAGTTGCTGTAAATGATGCACCCCTAATTGGGACGTCGGCAAACCTCTCTTTCAATAGCACTAGGTACCCCCATTCAGGCTTTCCATGTGTAAGTGCTATCATGCCAATTATAAAGGATTGACATACAAATTTCACCCAAGGGCAGGAAATTGATTATGTAACATTCATCTATTTATCCATGGGACTTTTAGACGTTGCTTCAGGTCAATCCTGAATAATTTTTTTGGTAGACTATAATATTGGTCTTAGGTAATTGGGACTAATTGCTGAGCTTTGGTGCAGTGACATTTGGCCTGAATCTGCAAGTGTATTC
>JAKSZP010006212.1:0-18505 GCA_022478985.1 Massospora cicadina | reverse complement strand
AGGGGCTTCGCAGCGTGGGTGCTAGCAGCAACACTATCAGATTTTTGTTGATTTTTGAAAGAGTCACGTTGGCTTTGGCCTTTGTTTTTGTTTCCCAACGTCAAACAATTTTTTGCGGTGCGGATAAGTTCGGTGCACCGTCGAGTGGGGCAAAAAAAATTTTTTCAGTTGGGATAGGTCCCAAGTCAGTTTTGACTGGGGCTTGGGTGTAGTGATTGGGTGAGATCGAATTTCCATCAGATCCTCATATTGAGTGGCCCATTTGGCATGGGCCTCCCAATCTGATTGGGTGATAGATTCCCAAGTTGCTTCCACCGCGAAGGTCTCCATGTCCTCCTGGCGTTGTGAGTGTGGGATGGTGGTGGTGACCTTGGCCACTTCCTTGGCCGCGGTCCTACAGGCCTGCTTGGCCTTCTTCCACTCCTGCGGGGAGATGGGCTTTACCAATAGGTAGCAGCCTTGTGCTCTCCCTGGGAAAGCCTCCTTGGTGCTTGCGGTTGGTTTGTAGTGCGCCTCTCTGCTGGCCATGGCCGCCGAGGGGTGCTCTTGGAATGTAACGTCCTCTTTGATGGGGCACGCATGTGCCTTATGGCCGAACGTGTCACAGTGGGTGCAAATGGGGGGCACGGTTACCCAGAATGGGTGGGTGGTGTGCCCTGCAATATCAATAAAGGTGGAGTGCAGGATCTGGGTTAGGTCCTTCACGATCTCCTCGTTAGTCCAGAACTGCAATGGCTTTGCCAGTGCACAGGTGTGGCATCAGCGTGAAACGTTGCATTTTGAAAGATTGTATTTCGCCGTATATGGCGAGACCATCTTTCAGGTGTTGCTCCAAAATGTCACATTTTACCATAGTAGGCAAAAGTCAAACGTGAGAGAATTTGGTTTGATTTTGTCCATCTGGTGCGTTTAGTTTTGACGACCCATTGCCCTTCAGGGAGGTCGACCACTGGGCGCCGCTGCAGCCTCATCTGCTGCTATTTTGCTTTCAAAACCTAGGTCCAGCCAACCGCGTGATGGAGTGAGGTGCAACGTACACCGCGGTCAGGAAAATTTTGTGTACATCTTAACAAAATTTTTCCCATAGGCCATTTTTGGATGTCCAGATACACACATGGACTCCAAATTCCACCGACAAAAGTGGCTGGGAATGTGGCATGTTGATGTACTGGTTGCATCGTGCTTGCCATGCAAGTATCTCCGGGGAAATTGTGACCGCCAGTTTTTTTAGATTTTTTCTATTCCGCCAGATCTCTGGGGCGTTTTTGAATGTTAGAGGCCGCGGGCCTTCCGCCTGCTCCTCTTGCCTTACTTGCCCAACTGCTCCCAGACATGGGCGCAGACTAATCCCCTCTATGAGATTATCAAACTAGATTTAGTCTTGAATTGAATGGGTTGCAAAAGTGTTTGCAACGAGAAAGAAAAGTTTTCATGGTGCCCAATGTTATCAGGATTGAATTTGTCAGCATGTTTATATGAAAACAAATAAAACAAGGATAATTTTGGGGTTGAATCCTTGATTATCTGTGTACGTCTTTCTTGTTTTTGAATTTACCTAAATATGAGGTTGAATTTGTGCATATGATGAGTCAAAACATTTACCTCAAGGGAACCTCATATCAGACAATCTTTTGACATCCATCCACCAATCTGAAGGCAAGATGACGGTCAAAAACTGGGACGTTTTCAGCTGTTACACAATGGGTTTGCACATTTGGTAGATGTGAAATTAAGTGTCAAATCCTTGGTAACATTTATCAATGGCATCAGGTCATTAAAAAATATAATCAGGTCAAAACTTGCTTTATATCTATGGGGACAAAGCCCAACAGGCGCATACCTCTTAGTTGGAATGTGCCACGCAACAAATTCTTGGTTGAAATTGCCAATGGCTTCAGCCATTGGGCAATGATGGTGCTGACTCAGAACTTGCCTTAAAAACTTTAGGGACAAAGTCTGACGGGTACATACCTTCATTGGGGACTGTTGTTGCTAGTTTAAAACCCCATCTCAAAAATCTAGAATGTTGATTGATGTTACCCACTTGGCCAAATGAACGCTTCAGAGACTGATCATGGGCAGGTTAACCAACCCAAACCCATTTCTGACCCATTAGGACTGCCCCTATTTGGGGTGGCCTTGGGGATTCCCGTTGCCTGTTGGTCCAGATGCTGTCATGCTAACTGTCATAAATGCAGTTAAGCTTTGAGTTAGGCATTTGAGGTCAAACTGATAGTGACTCAGCCAGCCAATTCCTTTGAAGTCAGTTCATATCAAAATTGTTTTCCCCCTCCCTAGAAAGTTCACCAGGTTAGGTCAAAATTTGAGGGCTCTGATATTGTGCTTTGACAAGATTTCCCAAATTGACGATTATTTAATCAGTCGATTGCATTGAGGAAATTGTTAGTTGATTTTCTTAAACTTAACTTTACAAATAAAATTCACCACGAGTTCCCAAATTTTAATTTTTCTTGATATTTTTTGTACTGAGCTCCATACGGTGCTAACGTTGTGGCCCATCAGGTCCTACATTGGCTGGGTAATATTAATCATGATAATCACAATAGCTCCCTCCCTAGCCAACTGGGCCTATCAAGTAAGAAACTTCTCGGAATTTAATCCCATCATTGAATCCATCCACTAACATGATATCAGAATATGTGGGCTCATTTATCGCTACTTCACATGAGGATCCACCCCCTTGCCTCTGCTTTTGTGTCAAACCCTCACATGGAGTATCCTAAAGCATCTAGTCTGATAGTTCAACTCCCTATAGCAAGGCATGCGTGGTCTGGAGTTTCAACAGCCTGGTTCATTGTCAGGTTTATTTTTATGCTTTCCATACACCAACGCACATTTGTTTCCCATCTTCCCGCTCCATACAACGTCATTTGAGTGACAATGACTCTGACATTCTGTCTTGCTTTTTGGGTGGTTTTGCATCTCAACTGGCAGGCCAGTCTAAACTTCATATGCTGTTTCCCTTACATAATTGACCAACCATTGTTTCCAGTCATTTCCGCCCTTCTCTTAGAGTTAGGCACCGCAATAGCTACCCTTTACCAGATGAACATGCAGTCAGTAGTTTGTCTCCTGCTGTTTGTCTGGTCAATTGCCGATTTTGTGAGCAGCGTTAAAAATGATTTGGAGGAATTTATTCATGGTAGCAGGGCCCCGTGGGCCGCTACTCTTCCATCAGCTCATTCTCAAGTAGGGAATCCAAGTGTCCCTTCCCAAAGTATTGCTAATCAAGTCCTCAACGCCCTTGCCGATATGCAAATGTGATCTGCTGTTGCCCTGAATAATGCTGCTTCACTGTCCAACGCCCAGCAAGGTGTTGCCTATTGGATGCAGTTGAAGGCGAAGCCCATCAGTGGGTGTGATGACTTCTGCACTCTACTGCTCGTGTGGGTGATCATGCCTCACTTGTCGCAGCAGTATCAGCAGTTTTGAAACCCCATGTGTCACGTTCAGAACGTTTATTTCATTTACTTTTCTTTATAGTTGAAGCCCCTTGCTTGACCTCTTTAATTACAGTTTTCCATGAGCAAGCCCCCGCGCTTGAGTTCTCTAATGATATGCTCCAAGCAATTTTTAGATCGGCGTTGGATTCTTTCTCTGTGCATCATAAAGTTTGGTCCACCCCTATGGGGACAGTGGATCAAATGTGCAAGGCTGTACTTCCATTTGGCCTCCCTTCACCATGCTCCCCAACTTCAAGTTGGAACCTATATGATCAGGTTGCCCAACAGAGACTTGGATTCTGTTCCCATTGTTGAACCAGTATTGGTATTGGCCCCAGATTCAGCCAATGCCCCATGCCCAAGTTGCACTACCCTGGTTAGACTATCAATGAGTCAGTAAAAGCTCAAATTGAAGAAGCTGGTTCCCAAACCATTACTCTTCCCAACTTTACTTCCAAAAAAGAGCCCAACCTTCCCCCTGATTTTCTAGCTATCTCTTCAGTGTCATCAGAAATGACCAAATCTGCCAATAAACAAAACTTCACCTATTTTTTTATTGCCCATGATGATTATATCAAAGCTCACCAAGTGTCCTTTGAGGCCTTGGTGGACACTGGAGCAGCGGGTAATTTTATGAGTGTAGAGCTGGCCACCAGGTGGAACTTGACCTGGACTTGGGTCCTATAGTGATGATCACTTTGTCAGCTTCCCAACACTCATGCCTAGTTTGACGCCAAGTACCTTTCTTGGTTCAACAGTTTAGCTTTTACAATTGGTTTTTTAAAATGCCAAACTTAATGTTTCTGGTAATTTTGATGTGGGTTGGTGGCGTCAACAGCATGTTAGAATTCACCTTGAGTCTTATATGTTGTCATTTGCTAATGAGCAGATGGAGGGTGTTGGGATTTCAGCAAATTCTCATATCTCCAAAAAATCCACTTCATCCATTCCCCTGACATCATCGGAAGGAGAGAGTAATATATCTCAATCTATCAAGGTTAATGATCAATCTAATCCCAATCAATGGATTGAAGATTCAATTGCGCAGAGATTAATTTCTTCTGATAGATTACAAACCGTTAAGAAGCTTATAAATATTCCCTCATTTCAAAAATAAAAATTAGGTCAAATTATAACCTGTTTTTCATTTAAATATATCGCCTTTTTGGAGAATCCACCCAGTGTAACTTTAAGATTAAACCTGCCCCATTGGAAGTGTAATTCAAAACTTCCAGACTGTTGCTCACTACAGGGGCACTCTGAGTTATGCACCTGTGACACCATCTATCACTACTATGGATTCTCACTTTTCGCCTGATGAAGCTCAAGACCAAGAGCAAGGCAGAATTCTACAATGGGTCCGCTCAACTGGAGCCCAAATCCCAAGATTACCCTCCACATTGGAATTTTGGGCCAACTTGGTTTTTATGGTCCTAACTTAAGTTTTACCTCAGACTTTCAGATACCACCTGATGTGTTAAAAAATATTATTAATAAATTGCTTGAAGGGGCCTTAATCCCTGGAATCTGTTGTACCTAATCTCAATCTATTGCTGTATCTTTTATATTGCGGGAAGTGCTGCAAAACTCTCAAATGCCAGGAATTAGCCCCAAGCAATATTTGCACCAACTCATACATCCTACCTTATACCATTTATTACCTGTAGTTGGAATGCACCACCAAGGGATGCTCAATTTACTAGAAGGACTCCAATCCTTGAATAATTTATATTTCCAAATTTTTCAAGTTGGCCTATGAGTTTAGCCAAGATGATGTGATGTGATCATTAGTAATTGGGCTTTTCTCAACAAAGTACATCAGCAGCTCATTCAGCTCGATTATGAGATGTCTAATTTTGTTGATGTATAGTTCCCTAAGAAAGTTCAGGAGATTCAGAGAGAACGGAGAGAGGGTATTTCCCAACTCTCTGAGCATATTCAATCAAAGGAGGAGGAAATTAGAGCCTGTCTCTTCCAATTGGAACAAATGTACTCAGGAATTCAATTACGGGTTAATGA
Organism: Massospora cicadina; assembly: GCA_022478985.1. Lineage (NCBI taxonomy): Eukaryota > Fungi > Entomophthoromycota > Entomophthoromycetes > Entomophthorales > Entomophthoraceae > Massospora > Massospora cicadina. The sequence goes on along the minus strand of JAKSZP010006212.1, from coordinate 13,022 downwards.
AGTAGAGAAATCCTCTAGAAATATGGGTCCTCCTGGGGTTGAAGGACCTCATGGCCCACCTGGGGGTGTAGGACCCCGTGGACCTCCTGGAGCTGATGGGCCCCGGACCCCCAGGGAGTGTAGGGCCTCAGGGACCTCCAGGTGCCAATGGGCATTCAGGATCCTTCCAGAAAATTGACTCTCTCTTGAACATGATGAACCATTTACGTGAACAATTCTCTAAATTGGCCAAAGAGTGTAATCTAACCCCCGATGGGGTACCTATTGATCCCCTCTTGTCACTTCAGTCATTATCTGATGAATTGATCAATCTGGGAAATGGGCCAAGGATACCAATATACTTTATGCTTGTGAATCAATAGGGGAACTGCTCCAAGCGAAAATTGAGACCCTGGAACTCAAGTACAATGCCCAGCAGGAACAGATTTTCAAGCTATCACGCCAATTAGATGAGAAAGTAGGGCATGATGATCTGAATAATCAGATTAGTGAAGTTTGTACTGAAGCTGCTGGTCCTTACCCTCAATTTTCTTCTCAAGCTTTCAATTTCACCTCTTATTTTTCCACTCAATCAGAACAACCTGGAGTGCATATTTTGATCACCAATGCTCCCATGTGTTTTAAGCCAGTATTCAATAACAAATACTCACCGTGGGAAATCAGCATTATCTCCTTTCTCTATCTTTATGAAAAGGCATTAAGTGAGGCCATGGATCACCAAAAGATGAATTACTTGCCTAATTGCCTTACTCAATTGGCTCAGGATATTATGGTTCCCCACTTAATGGCTTGCTCTACTTGGGCTCAGGTCAAAAATCATTGATCAAAGAGTTTGGGAGTGAGCAAACCTTATCCTCGCAAAAGCGGGCTTTTATGGGTATACAGCCCCACCAAAATGAATCTATCAAAGACTTTGCTCATCAGTTCTATTGGGAAGCTCAAACTCTAGTAGCCTGTGGTCGGTTAAACTTGAATTATTCAATTACTTAAGTTCTGACAGCTTTTACTTCCAGGACTCAAATGAAAGTTTATCTAATCAGTGTGAAAAAGGATTTCCCAAGTATTTTGGACATGAAGGAGACCTTATTGGAATTGCCTCCTCAATTCTCTGAAAATCCTGAGTTTAAGATTCCCCTAGACCTAGTCGCCCCAACGTCTATGCCATGCCTGAGAACACTAGCAATCCAGTGTAACTACTGTCATTGCTATTTCCATACTGAGGAGCATTTTTTTAAAAAGTAAGCAGATGAGAAGAAGAAAAGAGATAAGCCCAATAAGATTCTCCACCTTGGAAATGATATGAGTGTGCAGCAAGAGCATCAAAGTTCGAATAAGTGTAATAAAGACAAACATTCTTCTTATTCCTTTCCCTCCTTGTTGGCATTATTCTCTCAATCTGGAAGCACCATTACCCATATTGACTTCAGAATGAATCAAGTCAATGCCAAAGCTATCATATATACTGGATCCCCGGTTAATGTTGTCTCATCCAAACTGGTCAAATGGATCAAATTAACACCCGATATCTCTCATTAAAAAGAATATGGCATGGCCAGACCTCAGAGTACTTGGTCTATTGGAGTTTTTTTGTCCCTTCCCCTGAAAATTGGGAAATTAACTTTTACAATCCCTGCCATTGTACTCGATAACTTGAGTTGCAACCTACTTTTAGGGACTCAATTTTTATGAGAATTTGATGGAATTATTAATTACCCTGACTCATCGTTGTCTCTCTTGGGGTATAGAGTTCCATTACTTTTATCTGATCATGCTTCTACCTAACGTCGGTTATGTCTGCTAGAGGGAACAAAAAGGTCTTATTCACTTCAATATCATGTTGAAGGTCCTCATGTAAAACTACCTCCTACCTCAGCTGATATTGAAGAGGGAATGCCTATTTTCTCCCCTGAGAAATTAGTTATTCTTCCAAAATCACAAGTAATTGGTAACACTTCTTTGTATTTTTTGATTCCCAAGGGGCATTTGTTACAAGTTCAAGGCACGGTCAATCCTTATGCTAAAGAGCTCTTGCCTTGTCCTGGAGTATTTGATTATGCTTATTCAGGATCATTATCTTTCTTACTGTGAACCTTACCAATGAGCTGAAACTGGTAGATCAAGAGCAACCAATTGCTTATGTTAAGTTACTGCCCTAATGCCATATCTATGATGTTAAACCCTTTGGGAGTCTACACGACTTTGTGATTGGAAAGTGATCAAGAAATCCTTACTGTAGGTCCTGCTATCGGGAAACACCTCTCTAGTGACCAATAAAACAAGTGCTTCAATTGTTAGATGAATATTCCTACATCTTTGCTAAGCATACTTATGATTTCAGGAAGATGAAAGGAGTAATGAACTATGTTGTAATTGGTGATCACCTTCCTATTTGTGCGAAGCCCTATCGTAAATCTAAAGTAGAGGAAGCCCAGGTTACCAAGGAGTTGCATCAATTGTTGGAGGCTGGATTTTTGAAACCCTCCAATAGTCCTTGGGCATCCTCATTGTTATTGGTTAAGAAGAAAGATGGTTCTCATTGAGTCGTGATGGATTATCATCAACAGAATGCTATTACTCGATGGGACTGTTATCCCTTAACTAGGATTGATGATTCTCTTAGGTTGTTGGCTGGATCCACCTATTTTGTGGCCATGGACTTAGCCAATGGATAATGGAAAATCGAGTTATCACCAGAAGATCATGCCACGTGTGCCCTGATATTAAGTGGAGGGTTGTTTGAACTAACTCATATGCCTCAAGGACTAAGCAGTTCCCAGCAACCTTCCAAAGGGCCATGGACAGTATGCTATGGGATCTAAAGCTTACTTGCGTTCTGGTATATCTTGATGATGTTACCTTGTTCTCCAAAACTTTTACCGAGCATTTAGACCATCTAAAAGAAGTTTTTAGTCGAATTTGGGTCTCTCTTAAAACTCAAACCCCCCAAATGCTCATTCTTTCAAAATGAAATGGACTTTTTAGGACATCAGGTTTCAGCTAAAGGGATTTGACCCCTCTCGGACAAAGTTCAAGTCATCCAACAAATGCCTCCTCCCTCTTCTTTAAGAGATATTCAAGTCTTTCTTGGCATGGTTGGGTATTACCAGCAATTTATTCCCAACTTTGGTGATATGGCTGAACCCTTATTTCACCTGTTGCAAAAAGAAGTTTTTTTGAGTGGGGGTCAGCTCAAGAACAATCATTTAATTTGTTGCGTACTGCCTTGATCAGAGCACTTGTTCTAATCCATCCCCAATTTGACAAGCCTTTCTTTTACGTACTGATGCAAGCAATGTTGCTATTAGTGCTTTCTTATCTCAGTGTGATGAAGAGAAGAATGATCATCCTGTTTCTTTCTATAGCAAAACTTTGTCAAAGGCTAAACAAAATTATAGTGTTACTGAGCGGGAATGTTTGGCTGTAATTCTAGCAATCAAGCACTTCCTTCCCTTCTTATATGGTAACCATTTCACTGTTATTACCGACCATTACTCCTTACAATGGTTGCAGAACATGAAGGATCCTGACGGGAGGTTGGCCCGTTGGGCTTTAAGGTTGCAAAATTACGATTTCTCCATTGTTCATCGCTCGGGGGCTCAGCACCAAAATGCTGATGGTCTGTCCCTACTTCCTATTATGACCTTGGAACTAGAAAAAGAAGAACGCTTATACAATCTTATTGGATGGCCTGAGTTATGGGATCGAGAAATGGAAGAGGATTGAGCCTTTCTAAAATCAATTACCAAAGATACTATGATTCAAGATGGAGCTTTGTATAAGAAAGTCAAATCCAAGTGGTTGCCCTTTCTGCATCCCAACTTTTTATATAATGCTGTCATGGAAGGACATGAGCAAGTAGGCCATAGTGGGTTAAAGAAGACTCAATAATGGTTGAACTCGATACTATTAAAACAATATGACTGAGTTCATCAGAGAAACCCTTGCCTCATGTCTTATCTGTAAAAGCCATGGAACTACCAACCCTACATATCAACATCAAGTTATTCCCCCGACTAGGGCGTTTGAGGTTGTCAGCATTGATGTTGTAGGTCCTTTTCCTCGGGGATTGCATGACCATCAGTATATCATTATGGCTGTTGACCATTTAACCAAATGGGTTGAGGCCATTTCCATTGCTACCCCTTTAGCTAAGACTACCGCGCTATTCCTATATCAGCATATCATTTATCAACATGGGTGTCCCAAGGTCCTTATGTAAGATAATGGGACCAACTTCACCTCGCAACTTATACAGGAGTTATCCAAATTATTTAAGACTACTCAGCAATTTATTGTCCCATATAATCCATCCACAAATAGGGCCATTGAACGAGTTAATGGGACCCTGGTCTCGATTCTAAGAAAAATGGTATCCACTGACCCAACTCGGTGGAATTTTTATTTGCCTATTATCTTGTTTGCTAATTGGATAAGCTACCACCGCATTATCTAGATGTCCCCATTTAAGTGTATATATGGGCGGGATACTTCAGTCCCTTCAAGTGTTCAACAATCCTTGGAGAAAGCATCCCAGAAAATCTCAATTTAACTATGAGGAATTTGGCTGATGAGATTATCCATCTTAGGCTCAAGCAATGAATTCAATTGAAAAAACCACATGGAAAGAGACTCAAAGAAGCAATCAACACAAACCTGTCTTACCTGAATATTTTAAATTTATTGCGGGGAAGGCCGACCATGGGACGGACACTTCTGAATATGACTCAGAAGAGACAAAACCTAGTACCAGGGGAGGCACCCCAGAGAAGCGATGCTATCTCTTGTTGCCTGCGGGAACGCCACTTATGGGGAAGGGGAGGGAACGCGTGAAGGGGCTGTAGCCACAATTGAGCACGTGTGGAGGAAGGGGTCTGATTTGATTAGCCAGACTGGGAACCAGGAAGATACCAGCTGTCGGCGACGCGGTGGGAGGTATCCAAACATCCATGCTTGAAAGTGGTCCACCAAATGGGACCGGAATCTGTGTACCGCTTCTGGGAGGGCGGGGGTGGAGCCTGCGATGGCATCTAAGACAATCGTGTGGATGGTCCACATGGCGATTGCAACCACCAGAGCACGAAGGGAGGGTGGAAGGGGGGAGGCAATTGATAGAGCGAACATATCTCTTGACAGACTGAAGGGATGCATTTGATCCTGGCCCAGAAGACGATGAACTTCGCGCCATATCACTTTAGAGGTAGGGCACTTCTCCAGGCGGTGAAACAGCGTTCCATACTGGCCACACACGACGCAGGATGAGTGTAAAGAGTTAAAGCGCTCAGCTGTACGATACACCCGCCTCAGGCAGCGCCACACATGGGAGCGGACTTGAGGTTGCAACAGAGGATGGTGTACATATTTCCAGATATTTTTTGGGTCTCAATGGAGTAAGGGATGTCCATCATGTCCAGGTAGTCCACCCTGGATAGGACATGGGGTCGAATGGGATCACGCCATCATGGATGATTAGCCCCTGTACCTCTTGTGTGAACTGAGGAGAGGGGCGGCCTCTTTGGGTTGTATGTCCGCTAATACAAATTCTCCACTCAGCACTCCGCATGGAGAAGAGGATTCGTTTGTAGTGGGTTTTAGTCCCGTGAGGACCTGTGGCCAATGTATGTGAAGCGAGGTATTTCATCAGGGAGTGGGGGTTCGATGGATTGTTGAGGCCCAAGGCGCGGGAGAAGTTGGAGCGGGCTGCGTGGGACCAGTGTTGGGGGGGGGAGTGTAGGGGTGGTGACGGCCGCAATCCAGGTACCCAGGATCTTGGTGGCATGGGCTTTGAAGTCAAGCAAGCCCATGCCACCATGATGTTGAGGGCCAAACATGACCTCTAGCCGCACTGGTGGAAGGCGGCCCAACCAAAGCCATCCTTGCAGCAAGGCGTACAAGGATTTGTAGAAGCTTGGGGAGAAGGGGATGACATGGGCTCCAAACCAGACTTTGGAGAGGAGCATGGAGTTGGCTAAAACAATCCTGCCAGTAAGGGAAGTAGGGTGGGCTCTGAGAGAGGCGATTTGCTTCGTCACGTTATCCAGAATACGGCACTCCATTACTGCTGACGCGTATCCGCCTGCCTCTATCCACACGCCCAGATGGCGTACTGGTCCTATGGTAGGACGTGGCATGAAGGGGAGCACCAGTGGGGCGGTGTGTTTTGAATTAGTAGGGCGAGGACGTGGGCGAGCAGATGGGCCAGGTTGGGAACTAATTTCTGGGGCCCAGCAGTTCTGAAACCAACCAAGGAGGATGATTTTGGTTTTGGAAGCGTTCAGTGCCGCGTTGCTTACCCAGGAATACTCCTGGATGTGAGCTTCAAGCGCGCGTGCATCTTGATTATTAGACACCCCCACCACACAATCATCTGTGAACGCCATTATCTTGACTGGGGCTTGGCCTGGCACGTGGACTCCAGTGAGTTGGGCATTCACATTTCGCAGTAAGGGGTCAAGGCTGAAGTTGTATAAGAGTGGGCTGAGGGGGTCCCCTTGTCGCAAGCCCCTTTGAGGGCGGACTACTTCCGTTAGGAAGCCAGGGCCACGCACTGCCATTGTTGCCGATTCTGTGAGCAGCATTACCAGTTGATGAAGCGAGGGGGTAGGCGGAATTGATGGAGGCAGGCCCTGAGGTATTCCCAGTTTACTCTATCATAGGCCTTTTGTTGGTCCAAGAATACAAGTGCCCCAGAGGCTGTGGACTGAAATACATTAGCCACAGAGTGCACGTTATCCCAAATCGACCTTCTGGGGATGAAACCAAATTGTTCTGGGGAGATGGTGGCAGATGCTACAATCCCTAAATGGTTAGCCATGATTTTTTTAAAATTTTGGTGTCTGTGTTTGTTAAAGAAATGGGGCGCCAGTTGGCTAAGTCTAGCTTATCCCCTTTCTTGAAGAGTGTGACAGTGAAGGCCTCATGTCTTCCTGGTAGGAGGCGCGTTTCCATCATGCTTTGGTTAAGTGAGGCGAGCAGCAATGGGGATATATATTTGAAATATTTTTTGTAGAATTCATATGGAATGCCATTTGGGCCTGGGCATTTTTGGTTTGGTGCACTGCGAATGGCTGTCCAGAATTCGTTCAGAGTAATCAAATTCATTATTTCCAGGTATCGGAAAATGGAGCAGATGTGGGCTCAGTTGAGAAATTCCGCCACTTCAGCCAGCTGAATTGGGTCAGAGCAGTACAACTTAGAGTAATACTGTTGCATTTAATTGCCACTTCGGCCAGTATATCTGCAATGGAATTATCTGATCTTCGCACCTGTGTGCAGGCCACGCTCTGGCATGGTGCGAATTTTTTTAAAGAGATGTGTGGTGCACTTGTCACCTTTTGTGATGCGTGTGGCCCTGTACTGAACACAAACCTGATGTTTGTGTTGTCTTTCAAGTGCATTGAGGTGGGCAGCTGCCTCCACCCACTTCCATCCCCATGCAGAGCTGTATCCTGTAACTGGGATGTTGGACTCTAAGTGTGCCAATTCTGCTAGAGCGCACGAGATAACCGCTGATGTGGCTTGTGAGCATCTGGAGGAGAGGTGGCGAGATTGGCGGATGGTATCTTCTTTGAAAGTTGCCCATGTGAAATGGGGTCCACACAAAATGGTGCAACAAACTTTTTTGCCATAGTTGCCTCTTCTACCCACGTGGAAAATCCTGGCGACCCAAGCTCGGGGGGGGCGGATTTTGTACCAATGTGGGGCCTTAGCAGCTGTGACAGGTAGGTGGTAGGTTAGCGAGACCAGTTGATGGTTGGAGAATTCCAATTTTGTTGTCTTGAAATGGGAGATGTGGGGTTGGAATTTCGCCAGTGTTAAAATAATGTTGATGCGGGTCATGGACCTTAATTGGCTGTTGTGGATGTGGGGCCATGTCATGTTTTCAAGCAGCGGGGCATGCCGTGGCAGCGCATCCATTAACCTGAGGGTGGCCTTTAGAATGCGTAGTTCTACATGACCCTGGGGGGCGTGGGGTAAGGAAGGCCACCGGTCCATTGGTGTGTTTAGCCAACAGTTCATGTTGCTGACTATGAAGGAGTCTGGGGGTAGTGGGAGGGATTTGACTGACAAGAAAAATTCCTGATGCTCAAATGCACCATTTGGGGCATAGATGTTGACAATTGAATGTGCTATGTCAGCCCACGAGAAGGTGACAACAAGCACTCAGCCATTTAGGAATGTTTCTGAGGATAAAAATTTGAAAAAATTATTTTTCCAAATTAGCACCCCACAGTGCATCGACCAAAAGGTTAGGGATGGGAGGAGCATTGTCTTCCAAGCTTCCTCGGAACCTCGTGGACAGTGGGACTCCTGGATGGCCAGGATATCCATGGGTAAATTGTGTTGTAAAAAACTCAGTTTCCTAGCCCGGGATGGGGAGGCCTTGAGTCCAGCAATATTCAGCATCCCTAGAGTGAAGGTTTCCCCCATCACACCTTAGGTGCGAGGGGGTGGGCACCTGGGCCCACCATCCTCTTCTAGATCCCTGCGGGCCTTCACAGCAGCGCAGGTGTTAGCAGCAATGCTATTGGAGTTTTTTTTTGATTTTTGCAGAAAGAGTCGCATTGGCTTTAGCCTTTGCTCTTTGTTTTCCTGACATCGGACGAATTTTTTGCGGTGTGGGTGAGTTTGGTGCACCATTGAGCGGGTCAAAATTTTTTTCAGTTGGGATGGGTCTCAAGTCAGTTTTGATTGGAGCTTGGGTGCAACGATTGGGTGAGATCAAATCTCCCATTGGATCCTCAGATTGAGTGGCCCGCTCAGCATGGGCTTCCCAATCTGATTGGTTGATGGATTCCCAAGTTGCTTCCACTGCGAAGGTCTCCATGTCCTCCTGGCGTTGTGAGTGTGGGATAGCGGTGGTGGCTTTGGCTGCTTCCTTGGCCGCTGCCCTACGGGCCTTCTTGGCCTTCTTCCACTCTTGTGGGGAGATAGGCTTTACCAGTAGGTAGCAGCCTTGTGCTCCCCACAGGAAGGCCTCCTTGGTGCTTGCAGTTGGTTCGTAGTGCGCCTCTCCACTGGCCATGGCCGCCGATGGGGTGCTCTTGGAATGTGACGCCCTCCTTGATGGGGCATGCATGTGCCTTATGACCAAATGCATCACAGTGGGTGCAAATGGGGGGCGCGCTGTCCACGGTCACCTGGAATGGGTGGGTGGTATGCCCTGCAATATCAATAAAAGTGGAGTGCGGGATCTGGGTTAGGTCCTTCACGATCTCCTCAGTTGGGGTCAGAACTGCGATGGCTTTGCCGGTGCACAGGTGTGGCATCAGCGTGAAGCATTGCATTTCGAAAGATTATATTTCACCATATATGGTGAGACCATCTTTCAGGTGTTGCTCCAAAATGTCACATTTTACCATAGTAGGCAAAAAGTCAAACGTGAGGAAAATTTGGTTTGATTTTGTCCATCTGGTGCGTTTAGTTTTGACGACCCATTGCCCTTCAGGGAGGTCGACCACTACGCGCACCGCTGCAGCCTCATCTGCTGCTATTTTGCTTTCAAAACCTAGGTCCAGCCAACCGCGTGACATGGAGTGAGGTGCAACGTACACCGCGGTCAGGAAAATTTTGTGTACATCTTAACAAAATTTTTCCCATAGGGCCATTTTTTGGATGTCCAGATACACATGGACTCCAAATTCCACCGACAAAAGTGGCTGGGAATGTGGCATGTTGATGTACTGGTTGCATCATGCTTGCCATGCGAGTATCTCTGGGGAAATAGTGACCGCCAGTTTTTTAGTATTTTTGTCAATTCCGCTGGATTCTCCGGGGCGTTTTCAAATGTAGGAGGCCACGGGCCTTCCACCTGCTCCTCTTACCTTGCTTGCCCAACTTCTCCCTGACATGGGCGCAGACTAATCTCCTCTGTGAGATTATCAAACTAGATTTATCTTGAATTGAATAGGTTGCAATAGTGATTGCAACGAGAAAGAAAAGTATTCTGTCTTACCTGAATATTAGATTGGGGATTACATTATGTACTATCATTCTCGGCCTGGTGGGTGGACTAAAAAATTGGGAACTAATTGGTCTGATCCCTATAAAGCTATATTTTGAAAAAGTATTAGAGTATTCAATTGTTCATAATGATATTGGTATAGTGGTAAATCATATTCATCCTAGGTTTTTAAGAAGTCATCCTCTACCACAATTGAATCTTGAGGGGGGAACTGTCAGGATTTCACCAAATTCTCATATCTCTGATAAATCCATTTCATTCATTCCCCCAACATCATCAGAAGGATCAAGTAATATACTTCAATCTATCAAGGTTAATGATCAATATAATCCTAATCAATTGATTGAAGATTTAATCGCGCAGAGATTAATTTGCTCTGATAGATTATGAACTGTTAAAAAGCCTATAAATATTCCCTCTTTTCAAAAATAAAAAATTAGGTCAAATCATAACCTGTATTTTCATTTAAATATCGCCTTTTTGGAGAATCCACCCAGTGTAACTTCAAGATTAAACCTTCCCCATTGGAAGTGTAATTCAAAACTTCCAGAGAGGGCGAGTTTCCTTTAGTGGATACTTTACTAAAACTCAAGGTTGCAGTTCATATTACTTCCCTTGTTTCCCCTGCAGGCTTTCCACCAGATTTCCCTGAAGCATTGATGGGATATTAAAGTATCTTTGATTCCAAGAAGGCAGACCGCTCCTCCTCATACAAAATTTGATTTAGGGCATTGAACAACAGTGCAGGTGGTGAATATTAACTGTCCTTTGTACCCACATAAAGTGGAAGAGGAGGCTGCTCTCAATTCATAGTTGGATGACATGCTTAAAGGGTGGTTATTCAAAGATACATAACCGGTTGCTTTTACCATCATTTTTTCCAAGAAGGCCAATGGTTCCCTTTGTCCCTGCGTGGATTATAATCACCTAATAAAATTACAGCTCATGATTCCTACCCTTTGCAATTGGAGCAGACAATTGTTCAAGCAATTGCTAAATTGCGTGTTTATCTCTAAACCCAATCTTTTTTGCCTTTAATAAAATTTGGGTGATGGAAAATCGGTAATAGCTTACCACTATCCAAACAAAAAGGGGTATTTCTTAATTTTGATTAATGCTATTTGGGTTAAAGAATGCACTGGCCAAATTTCTAAGAATGATTGATAATGTGATGGGTGACCTCTGATTAACTTTCGCAGTCACATACATCAATGATATTCTGGTACACTGCCCAACTCCTGAACAACATGCAAAGGACTTGGAAGCAGAGTGGCTGCCTTACACAAGGCGTGCCTGTTCTTCAAGACTTCAAAATCCGAGTTTTATAGGGAGGAGGCTACCTTTTTGGGCAATCCTGTCCTAAAATATGGGTATGCTATTCCCCCAACAAGTTGGACGCCATCTGTGAATGACCAAATCCAACAACGCAAAAGCAATTGAGAAGCTTTCTGGGCACTATTCTTTCTTATAGAAATATTCACCAGCCCAATCCCAGTTATCCTCACCACTTTATACACTCACAGGTAAGAATGTTCCCTTTTGTTGGACACCTGAGTGCCAGCAGGCATTTGGGTTATTTAAAAAGATGTTTTTATTACCACCCATCCTAAAACATGCTGACCCCTACAAACCCTATGTTGTTGCATGTAATGCCTAATCTGTTGCGGTCAGGTCTGTCCTTCTTCAAGAGCTCAATGGGTTAGAACATTCAGTTGCCTATTTTTCCAGCAAGTTCTATCCTACTGAACAATCTTGGGCCAGCTACAATAAGGAGTTGGCAGCCGTCGCATGGGCCCTAACTCATTGGTGGTATCTCTTAAAAGGCGCTCAGCATGAGTTAACAGTGCCCATGAATCACCAACCCCTTCAGTATTTTCACAAGCCACAGATGTTAACACTTTGGCAGGCTCAAACCTAATGAGATTTGTATAGTTTCAAATTCAAATACAAGTTTATATCAGGTGCGTTAAATTCACTTCTGACTTTCTCAGTTGTAACCCTGCTCATTGCCCCACTGACTCAGATAAAGCGGATCTGGGCACAGTAATCCCCTATACTCAAATCTTATACATTGTACCTCCTATAGTCTCATCAGTGGACTTAGCTCCTGACGCGCCTCTTATTTCATGGGTCTTAGCAGCCCAAATGACCTGTCCCAAAGGCGTGGATCTTCTGGAGCGATTGTCCCTCCCTACTCATAAACATTCCTCATACTCCTTGGCAGAGGGCCTTATTCATTTTTGGTCATGGGTGTGTGTCCCTCCTCTTTATAGAGCCAAAGTGTTTCAGGCTCGTAACGACCCCCCTCCACAGCTGGCCATCCCAGTAATAAGATGGGTATTGACTTAAATAAGGGTACCTATAATTGGGTGGGCTTGTGTAAAGAAGTACTAGCCTGGTTTGCTGATTGTGTCACCTGCACATGGGCCAAGTCATATCGATCAGGAATGAATGGTCTCCTTCACCCTTTACAACAGGCTGAGGGTCTATGGACATTAATGTCCGTGGATTTTATTTTATGAACTTCCTTGTTCTAATGGGTTTACTGCAGTACTGATGGTGGTTGATCTTTTCACAAAATTTGCCCTATTTATCCCATGCTCTTCCACTATTACTTAAGATGAAACTGCCCATCTCTTTGTACGCCATGTGATTTCTATGTTTGGTCACCCGCAGGAGATTGTCAGCGACTGTGGGCCCCAGTTTACAGTGTGGTTCTGACTAAGCTTTTATCAATCTTGAAAATTACACCCTGTCAATCCATGGCTTATAATTACCAGTCTGATGAACAAACTTAGCGAGTTAATAAGATCATGGAATAGTACTCGCGCTGCTATACTGCAGCTGCACAGGATACCTGGGCTAATGACCTTCCTCTCGCTCAGTTTATCTATAATGATGGAATGCATGCCTCTACGGGGTTCTCCCCATATAAAGTAACTTTAGGGTACACCCCCTCAAAAAAGCCAGTCCAAGCCTGCGGCCAGAGGTCCCAGCAACCACGGATCATGCAGAGCATATTCAGTCTACCCAGTCCTTGGTTCAGGAGTGTCATACTAAG
>JAKSZP010006211.1:0-18578 GCA_022478985.1 Massospora cicadina | reverse complement strand
TTCCTTCCAAGTGGCAGACTTAGTACTCTACTACCACAACTGTATTATGAAGAAAAGAAAAGCTTAGGGCCATCTTTGAAGGGCCTTTCGTTATCATCTATAAGCAAGGGGATGAGTATTCCATTAAATCCCTTACCTCTAAAGTTACTCAACCAAGTGCATGGGTGGTTCTTGTGACCTTAATCCCACTACCACTCTTGAAAGTGGTAATGTCAGATAATTACAAGTCCCTTGTTTCAAAAAGATTGGTTCAGGGGCAAATGATGAAAAGATCAACCAAAAGACCCTAATCAATTTCTAGTGAAATCCCTCTGATTGGGGTAACACTATTAACAGTACTTCTCAGGCCAATACCACAAGTAATGGTAGTTGAATTGCCCCGACTATGTGGCGAATTTGGGGGAATAATTGGAGGCTCCTCCCCAGGCCACTTCTAATTTAATAAAACCTACACCGCAGAGACTGACCCCTTTTCATAGGGTTGGAAGGGATCCAGCAAGGTGAAATTTTTTTTCCACCCACTGATTGGGGTAAGATAATAGAACCTTACTGCACGGATTTATCTTACCTGCCCTCCATTGGCCATCCCATCAAAGCGAGTGAGGCTCATGAGCTTTAATAGGTCAAATCCTGATATTCCCAAATTTGGATGCACTTTGCTTATAATTAATTTCTGTCTGACTCACTTCCAGCTTGAGAAAATTTAGATACTTAGCATCCCAATATTGAGAGGATTAGCTTTTGTCCCCCCTTGCCTCATATAATAAAAAATATATAAAAGTCCAACTTTTTAGTTTATTAGGTTTTTATAAGTGGTAAGTGTCAGGATTCCAACCCTGATTAGGGATTCAAACCAGGTAATTAATGGGAATTGAATCTGAACTGGCCAAATAGCTAGGCCCTTATCAGTGACAATATTGACAACATTCCATGCCTTAGTATTGGGGTTCAAACCCAATCTATGAGGCGAGCAAATCCTATTGGACCAAAATGACTAAATTACACTGAATCCCCCAAATTGTTATAAGTCTAGATCTTAGCTTGGAGATTTACTAAACAAAACTCCCTTATAACGATGCTTTCACTAAATTAAAATTTACTTTCTTATTCTATTCATCATTTTGTAAAGTAAAATTAGTATAGTCTATATTGGAATTGCCTTACTAGGTAAAGTACTGGTAAAAAAACTTCTTGACAAAAAGAAGCAAACAGGTATTAACCAAAAACCTTCAACTTCAGGTCCCCAGCCAAAAATATTAAGGGATACGTGATAACCCCCACAATCCCAACAAAACTGGTACTCCCTGCAGGTACACCCCTGACTTCAAAGTTAAATATAACAATTAAAAACCCAATTATAAACAATAACTTTCCAGCGTCCGATCTCATTTAAAATTAGGAACGCCTTAAACTCTTGACCAATTTCTCTGCTATAATGTATGGGATGAAGCAACGAATTCTTATCCTTGAGCAATACCAACTCCATCTTTGAGATGTGACCACCGAGCTCAAAAGTGAAAATTAACAGTTATTCCCTCTTTTTGTCACCAAATCAGCCCTTTGTGCTGACCACAATCAAGTAGGTTCAGTAATTGAGGATATCAACACCTTACAAAAAAAGTGGACGCCCTCCATCCTTACAAAACGTTTAGCAATAACAGTTCCCCTTTAGGTGAAAATGGTCCCCCTATGTCAGAAAACATTGTTTGACCATTAACCCCCCAGAGGTATGTTCAGTCATTCTAAGAGAAGTACGTCCCAGGTGAAGGAAGTATCTTCTCTTTCCTCTTTTGTTATGAAAGTGCTATGGAGGAAGCCACTGACACCCAATGGCTTAAACACCTTACCAACAGTCTTAGTCGCATAGCTCAAGAAATTATGGTACCACAACTAATACATTGCCAGACTTGGGATGACGCCAAGAATGCCATGCTTCAAGAATTTGGGAGCGACTTAACTTTATCCAACCAAAAAAAATTTCATGGGTATAAGTCCTAAATGGGTAGAAACTGACACTAAATTTGCTCACCGTTTTTAACCTTGAGGCTCAAATGCTGGTTACCAGAAAATGTCTTACTTTAGATGATGCTATCACTGCTTCATTTTTGTATTTAAAAATATGCCTACCATTCTACTTTAATTTAAAGCAGTGAAGTCTAACTGGACATCTCTCCTCCAAATTAAAGAAGCTATTTTGGAGATTCCAGCTGACCTACTTAAACCTTTTGGGCCCCCCATTTTTTATAGTAATAATAATAATATTAATAATAATAAAATTAATTTTATTCAAGGTGGGCTGACCTTAGGACAAATGCCACACTGAAGAGAGAGGGGGGAGAAAGTGAAATGAAGGAGCTGTGACCTAAACCCAAGTACCGGGGGAGAAAGTCATGGCCAGTGTTCCCATGGGACCTGGTGAGGTTGGAGGGGGTTCACTTGAGCTTCTCGGTAAATTTATGCTGTTGAGGCAGGTTTGCATTTTTGGGTCAATAGTTAGAAAGGGTAGCAGAAGCCAGCCCTGCAATATCCTCTGAAGTTGGTGTGGAGTCACTTCACTGAACAGCCAAATATTGAACAATTTAATGATGTTTTTATCAAGTCAGTTGCAAATATTGATGGGATTTGGGGCCAAATTTTGAATTGCTTATGAAAAAATGTGTAAATTGTTCATAGGGAAATGTGAAAATAACCACTTGAAGCAATTCTGGGATTGGTGAGTCAATATTAAGTGCCATGAAATTTGAAATTGGGCAGAGTTTGGTGGGTATGCAGTTGGATGCCATCAGTGGCCACGCTAATTTCCATACAAGCTGGGCCGTTAGGAACTCTTTCAACCTATGCAGCAGGGTGTCTTTTGCACTGCATACTCTACAGTGTTCCTGGGTTGAATTAGAATGCTCGGCTGTTTATAGGCCCTGTGCAGGCATTGCCAAATGTGCGCCCTAATTTTTTGGTGAAGTAAATTATGGGTCACAAATTTCAATTTTTTTCGAGTTTTTCATCATATGGCTGATCATTATGGTCTAGGAGGTCGATATGGGCTAGGGTTTATGCTCTTGGTGGGGGGGTATTCTACCACTCAGATTTGCGCGCCCCTGAATTTCTGGGTGTAGGCATGGTTTGCAAACCCTTGACTGCGTTGCTCCCTTGTGATGCTGAGGTGGAACAGCCATGTATCTTGACGGATGGTCTTCAGTACTGCGCAGGAGAAGCTCAAGGCCTGGTGTGGGCTGTGGGCATTCAGATTGACCGCCAGGTAGGATAGGTGGGTGTTTCACGCTGTGGGATTGGCTAGTCTGAGATCCCTGGCCAGGTTGATGCATGTGGCATGTACCAGTGGTTTGGTTCAGGGGTTGGGCTTGTCACTCTACTTAACCACTTACCAAATATTTTATCCAAGTGAGCGATGTGGTTGGTGAGGCCTAGGCATCCTTCTGTTTGTGGTCTGTGGAGCAGGCCTATTTGTATTGGGGCTCCTCTGCCTTCCCACAACCACAACTGCAATAATGCCCTGATGCAGTTGTGGAATTCTGACGAAAAGGGGTCAATTGCTGCTGGGAACCAGAGGATTGGAAGCAGGAGGGAATTTGTGAACGTGACTTGCCCTATGAGTCCTGGTCGCCTTCCCCTGAGGGAGGCAATATGGGATATGAGCTTCCAGACAAGACCATCCTTGATCCCAGGTAGGTCTGGCCCGTTTGGGCTCAGGGTGATGCCCAGGTGTTGCACTGGGACACCCAAAGTCACTACCCTGAACAGGGCCCAGATTCTGCCCAGTTTTTTGTTTTTTTTTGGATACTAGGGGGTGGTGGGGATGGTAGTTGCGTGCTGGCGAACTGTATGCATTTTGCCAAATAAATTTGGTTTTAATTTGATTTATTTTGTTTTTTGAGTTATTGATTCCATTAGCCTTGATTCTTTTTAATTTTTGCATTAGACATTACAAATTACGCGGATTTGGCTCAGGAAGCGATTCACCACTGGTTACTTATTTTATGGCAATGTGCAGAGGCCTTCAGTTAAGGTCTCAACTTTTGATTGGATTAATTGCTTTTTAATTTAATTTGATTGGGCTCTGAGGCTTCAAAATTCCATATAAAATGATGCAAATTGGTTTTGGCAGCTCAGCCACTTGATTCATCGCCAATTACATCATACTCAGCCACGGTCAGGGACCTGCAATTAAGGTTGTAACAAAAGAATTGGTGTAATTAAATTATTTAAATTGACTATATTGGATTCTGAGACATTGGAATTGTGAATTAAATTATTTAAATTAGCTTTGTCAGAGCAGCCGACTGATTCAACGCTGATTTCATCATTCTTGGTGAAGATCTGAGATCTTTATTTAAGGTCTCAATTGTTGATTGGTGTAAATAAATGATTAAAATTGATTGTATTGAGTTCTGAGACTATAGAGTTATGCATTGAACTATTTAAATTGGCTAAATAAGTTTTGCCCGTTGTTTTGTTGCCAATTCCATCATTTCTAGGTAAAATCTGAAACCTGCAATTAATTGCAGTACTTACCTGCTTATTGAAACTGATTTTTGCATGTAAGTTTGGATCAGCTGATGGTTCAGTGATGTCATTGTCACTATCAGTGGCCAGCTCCTGATAAGTTGCTATTGAGACACATCCAACTTCTGAATTTTCTGAATGCATTTTTTGGCGTTCATAATCTATTTTGGTATGCTTTTTCTTATTGACCATGATGTCAGCCTTCATTGGATAGCCACGGCGCCAGGTATATAAGGCCCAGATGTCACCCACCCTATGTACCATTTCCAGATGTGTGGGGTGACAGGAGGCAAGGTGGCACTCGCCTGGGCTAGTTGGCGAACCCTGGTTCAGGTTTTGCTGCCCCTGGGTTGGTTGGGTGGTTTTTGCACCACTGACTGGTAATATTTCTGTTTTTGATTTGTTAATTCGTGCATCGCAAGCTGATTCATATTGTTGAATAATTGACTTTAGTTTCTCTGAGTCTTCTGAGCTTGCAATCCATATGACTGCATTGTCAGCGTATACCAGAGCTTTCAGTGGGGGCTGCCCATGCATGCTGATGCCTTCCAGCTCTGCCTCCGCAGCCTGCAGCACTGGGTCAAAAGCCAGGTTGTACAGCAGGGGCTCAGCGGGTCCCCTTGCCTCACCCCACATTGAGGTAAGATTTTAGCTGATTGGAACCTGTGGCCTAGGACTGACATGCTTGTTATAGTCATTTGCTTCATTGCCCAGTCAATGAATTTTTGTGCCAGGTGTACTCTCTCCATGCAATGGTGTAGGTATGACCAGTCCACTCTGTCATAAGCTTTCTGTTGGTCTAGGAATACTAATACTCCACTAGAGTTTGACTGGGTGACGTTGGTGACCATGTGGATGTTGTCCCAGATGCTCCTTCAAGGGACAAAACCGTGTTGGTTCATCAAAACCATGTTCTTCCTGATGGAACCCAGATGACATGCCAGGATTTTCAAAAGCAGTTTGGTGTCAGTATTAATCAGTGAAATTGGTCGCCAGTTATCAAGTGAATTTGTGTCACCCTTCTTGTTAAGGAGAACAAGCAGGGCTTCATCCCCTCCAGGCATAAACTTGGTCTCATCCAAGAATCTGTTGAGCGCGGCAAGGAGGATGTGGCTGAGGAGGTCTGAGAATGTCACAATCAGTTCATACTAAATCCATCAGGTCTTGGACTCTTCTGCCGGGGAAGGCTCTTGATTGCTTCATTGAGCCCTTCCTTTGTTATTGGCACTGTGAGTGCTGACATGTCTAGGGCTGGGGGTGGATCCACCCTCGCAAGGAAGGACTTGATGTCCTGAGGTAAGGCGCCCTTGTTTGAGTATAACTTTGTGTAGTATTCATGGGCTATATCCACTAGCGCCTCTGGGGAGCATGCTATGATAACATCTTGCACGGCCAGAGCAACACATTAGGTTCAGGATTTCTGGGCAGTGAACTGACACATGAAGGATCTCAATGATTTTCACCCTCAGCCACCACTTCCACTCCTGCCTGCAATGTGAGCTGTTCACATGCTTGCTTGCTGAAACATTGGATCTCAAGGGTTAGCCAAACCCATTCCCTCATCCAATTGGTGCTGTGGCCCGCTTGAGAGGCATTCTCTCAAGATGTGCACGTTGGTTGATCTCTCTTTAGAGCGCTGATGCCTTGGCCACATTCCTCCTGGAGGACTTACGTTTTGCAGCGGCAACCATCTCAGCTTTCAGGCATCCCCAGGTCTGGATTGGGTCTTACTGAGGGGGTCCCTCACATCCCTAGCCAGGTTTCATACTGCTAACCAGTGGGCGAAGTCAGTGTTAGTTACGGTTTGTGGGTGAATCTTCTCCAATTTTGGGCATGGCTGTGTCTGAAGCTCTGGCCTCAAGGTAATCCTTACCAACTGATGGTCTAAGTGGGTGACACTAACTGTCTCGAAGTTTTCTACTATATGCTTGAGGTCGCCGGGATGCAGATTAGGTCAATATGTGTTATTGAGAGAAGCTCGCCCTCTCTGATGTGTGGCCTTGTCATGTGCTCCAGGGTTGGCATGTCCTTTGGGCGTGCATCGATGACCCTTAATGTGGCCATGAGTGACATGAGTTTCTGGTTTCTGCAGGGATGAGCAATGTCTGAGGGCCATCTGTCTGTGGCTCTTGTGAGCCAGCAGTTCATGTCCCCTAGGAGGAAGCTGTTTTCTGGACGTGGTAAATTGGCCACCTCTTTGAAGAAGTTGGCGTGGTTTCTGGGGATGTTGGGGGAATAAGTATTGACTAGGGTGTACTGATTTCTCTGCCAGGTGATTGTGACAACCAGGAAATTCCCCCTAGGTGATTAGTTGAGGATGTGATGGTGATGCCCCTGTCTTATTTGATCATGAACCCGCAGAGGGTGGACCAAGTTGAGAAGTTTGAGAGGAGCATCCCAGTAACTCAGGCTCCTCCCCCTCAGACAGTGACTCTCCTGGATCGCCAGGATGTCAGCCAGAGGATTCTCAGGTGCTGAATTTTCTTGGCCCAGGATGTGGTGGCCTTCAGCCCTGCAATATTGAAGGTCCCTATTATGATCAGATTGCCCAATCCGCCCAATCCACTTTAATCGGATAGTTCTGGGCCATTTGATCCAGTGATATCATTATTCAAGTGATTTGAGCTTTGAGTACCCATTTGGGAGCTCTGCGCCACTGAGCTGAGCCGAGCTGAGGCAGCGCTCACTCTGTCAGTAGCTGGGCCATCTTGTAAATTATTGTAACCCTTGTTCTGAGAGTTTTTTGTTGAGAGCACAGGTAGGTGACCGGAGTTGTGAACTCCAGCCTGAAACAGCACCAGTTCATTTCCTGCTCCCATGGGCTGCATCTGTCCCTGTGTTGCCACCTGCGTCTGATGGTTTGTTGTCCCCTTTATCAGCTCCTTGGGGGTTTCTCACAGGATCTCAAAATGGTTTGAGTTTCCAGCATTATTGGTCTCCAGGATCTAATTCACTTTTTTAGCTTCCTTAGCCCTCGCTATGGCCTCTGCTCGTCACTTTGCTTTCTCCTCAGCTTTGCGTTGTTTGGTGGCGACCAGTTCAATGATCTGATACTCACCAAGTTCCCCCCAGTTGAATTGGGTTGTTGCCACCTAAAGTTTAACAAAATTTTCGTTATCTTCATCCATTTCCTCAGGGTCCTCCTCCTGCTGCTTGCCTGTAACAGGGCATGCATGAGCTTAATGCCCAAGCACCTGACAGTGCTGGAAGATGAGAGGAGCCTTCTCTGGGGTGACTTTAAAGGGTTTGGATGCTTGCCCCTCTGGCAAGAAGAACTGTGCGACACATGGGATCAGGTTGGGATCAGCTTCTACTTACAGCTTTAGGTCAATAACTATGATCGCCTTTCCACTGCAGAGTTCTGGCATGAGGTGGAAGCGCTGCAGCTCGAACTGCTTCACTCCTCCATACTCCTCAAGGCCTTTGAACAGCTCCACTTTGACAAAGTCTTGGGGGAGATCAGTTGGGAGATCTTTGAAGGAGATGAAAAGGTCATTCTCCTTATTCCAGTGGGTATGGTGTACCTTGATGTGGTGGGGCACACCTTTGACAGTTACCTCAATGATGACCTTTGCTGCGGCATCTGCCTGCTCCACCGTGGCAAAGCCAATATCTATAAATCCTTGAAAGTATTCTTGTTTAATAAAAACGGCGTTTTCACTTTTTTTTTCTTTTTTCTGTGATTGCCAACAAGATCTCTGGGTGCTCAACCCCGAAGTTCACTCTAACCCCATGCTTAACAGGGGAGGAGGGGAGTGAATGGAGGATATTATTATAGTGCATATGCTGGTGCAGCATTTTAAAGTACCCTTCAGTAGGGACTTGAATTTGTCATTTGGTCTGGTTTGCATGGCTAATCAGGCGCTCCTTGTGGGAGCATTTGATGCCCTTGGGGAACGCCATGTTAGTGGAGTTACCTCCCTTTGCGATGTTCTCCCATGACTTCTGATTGGAGCTTTTCATCTTTTCCTTCTTTACTGATTATTAAATGTTTGAGTTCAACTTGAATCTTCCTTTGCTCTATAAAAGTGACACTTAGGAGAAAGAAAAGCAACAATAATAATAATTTTAATTGAGGTGAGCTGATCTTGGGAAAAATATACTGCACTGATAGAGAGGATAGGGAGTAGGGAGCGACAATATAGAAGTGGAGGACAAAACCCAAGTACTGGGGGTAAAATCTTCCTGCGCGTGTTCTGGTAGGCCAGTATTACATAAATTACCTTCACTGATTCGCTTGGTTGGACCAAGGCATGGTGCACGAATCCACATGTATTGATATCCTCTTGGCACAGAAATGCAATTAATGCAATTTATGCCATGATGGGATTTGAACCCATGATGTGAGGGATGATAATGGGACGCCCTCCCAACTATGCCACATCCCCTAACAACAATAATAATAATACTAATACTAATAATACTAATAATAATAATAATAATAATAATAATAATAATAATAATAATAATAATAATAATAATAATAATAATAATAATAATAATAATAATAATAATAATAATAATAATAATAATTTTTTCAACTGGTTTGGAGCCCACGACATCCCCTTCTCCCCAGGCTTCTTCAAATCCCTGTATGCTTTGCTACAAGGTTGGCTTTGGTCAGGCCGCCCTCCACCAGTACGGCTAGAGGTCATGTTTGGCCCTCAACATCATGGTGGCATGGGCCTACTTGACTTCAAAGCCCATGCCGCCAAGATCCTAGGCACCTGGATTGCGGCCATCACTGCTCCTACACTCCCATCCCAACACTGGTCCCGCGCGGCCTGCTCCAACTTCTCCCGAGCCTTGGGCCTCAACAACCCATCAAACCCCCACTCCCTGATGAAATACCTTGCATCACACATCAGCCACAGGTCCTCACGGGACAAAAACCCACTACAAACGAATCCTACTCTCCATGCGAAGCACAGAGTGGAGAATTCGTATTAGTGGACATACAACCCAAAGAGGCCGCCCCTCTCCTCAGTTCACACAAGAGGTACAGGGGCTACCCATCCATGAGGGCGTGATCCCCATTCGACCCCAAGTCCTATCCAGGGTGGACTACCTGGACATGATGGACATCCCTTATTCCACTGAGACCCAAAAGACTATCTGGAAATACGCACACCATCCTCTGCTGCAGCCTCAAGTCCGTTCCCATGTGTGGCACTGCCTGAGGCGGGTGTATCGTACAGTTGAGCGCTCTAACGCTTTACACTCATCCTGTGTCATGTGTGGCCAGTATGGAACGCTGTTTCACCGCCTGGAGAAGTGCCCCACCTCTAAAGTGATATGGCGCGAAGTCCAACATCTGCTAGGCCAGGATCAAACACATCCCTTCAGTCTGTCAAGAGATATGTTTGCTTCATCAATGGCCTCCCCCTCCCACCCTCCCTTTGTGCTCTGGTGGTTGCAATCGCCATGTGGACTATCCACACGATTATCTTGGATGCCATCGCCGGATCCATCCCCACCCTCCCTGAAGCTGTCCACAGATTCCGGTCTCATTTGGTGGACCACTTTCAAGCATGGGTGTTTGGATATCTCCCACCACGTCGCTGGCAGCTGGTCTCCTCCTGGTTCCCAGTCTGGTTCATCAAATCAGACCCCTTCCTCCACACGTGCTCAATAGTGGCTACGCCCCACACACGTTCCCTCCCCTTCCCATAAGTGGCGTTCCCGCTGGCAACAAGAGATAGCATCGCTTCTCTGGGGTGCCTCACCTGGTACTGAGTTTTGTCTCGTCTGAGTCATATTTGGAAGTGTCCGTCCCATGGTCAGCCTTCCCCGCAATAAATTCAATTAAATAATAATTTTTCAAGGTGGGCTGACCTTGGGACAAATAAGCCACACTGAAGAGAGAGGGGGAGGAGAAAGTGAAATAAAGGGGCTGCGACCTAAACCCAAGTACTGGGGGAGAACGTTGTGGCCATTGTTCCCATGGGACCTGGCAGTGTTGGAGGGGTTCGCTTGAGCTGCTCAGTAAGTTTATGCTGTTGAGGCAGGTTCGCATTTCCAGGTTGATGGTTAGGAAGGGTAGTGGAAGCCATCTCTGCACCACCCTCTTAATTTAGCATGGAATTGCTTCACCAAACAACCAAATATTGAATGCTTTAATTATATTTTTGTTAAATTGATTGCAAATCTCAATGGGATTTGGGGCCAGATTTTGAATTGCCTTGAGATAAGTCGTGTGAATTGTCCATAGGGATAATGCAAAAATAACTGCTCGGAGCAATTCTGGGATTGGTGATTCAATATTAAGTGCCATAAAATTTGCAATTGGACAGAGTTTGGTGGGTACATGGTTGGGTGCCATCAGTGGCCACGCTAGTTTCCAGCTGAGTGGGGGTGGCAGGTGGCAGGGTGGCTCTTGCTGGGGCCAGTTGACAAACCCTGGTTTGAGTTTTGCCACCCCAGTTTTTGGATGGGTGATTTTTATGCCACTGACAGGTAAGATTTCTGTTTTCATTTTGTTAATTCTTGCATTACTAGCTGACTTTTATTGTCAGATGATTGGCTCGAGTTTCTCCAAGTCCTCTGAGCTTTGAGTAATTCCTATGACTGCATCATTGGCATATGCCAGAGCTTTCAGCGGTGGCTGCCCCACACATGTCAATGCCTTCCAGCTCTGCCTCCACCGCCCGCAACACTGGGTCAAAAGCCAGGTTGTACAGCAGGGGGCTCATCGGGTCCCCTTGCCTCACCCCACATTGCAGTGAGATTTTGGCCAACTGGAACCCAGGGCCTAAAACTGACATTTTTGTCACCATTGTTTGCTTCATTGCCCAGTTGATGAATTTTGTGGCAGGTGTGTTCTCTCCATACAATGGTGTAAGTACGACGAGTCTACCCTGTCATAAGCTTTTTGTTGGTCTAGGAATACTAATGCTCCACTATAATAAGACTTGGTGACATTGGCAACCATATGGTTGTTGTCCCAGATGCTTCTTCTGGGGACAAATCTGTGTTGGTTTGTCGAGATCACATTCCTCCCTATGGTCCCTAGATGATGTTCCAGGATTTTTGAAAGCAGTTTGGAGTCAGAGTTTATCAGTGAGATTGGACACCAGTTGTCAAGTGAATGTGTGTCTCCTTTTTGTGAAGGAGAACCAGCAGGGCTTCGTCTCCCCCAGGCATGAGCTTGGTCTCATCCAAGCATCTGTTAAGCGTGGTGAGGAGGATGTGGCTGAGGAGGTCTGGGAATGTTGTAATCAATTTGTACGGGATCCCATCAGGTCCTGGGCTCTTCTGCCTGGAAAGGCTCTTGATTGCTGCATTGAGTTCCTCTTTTGTTATTGGCGCTGTGAGTGCTGATGTGTCTAGGGTTGGGGGTGGCTCCACCCTTGCAAGGAAGGACTCAATGTCCTGAAGTAAGGCGCCCTTGTTCAAGTATAACTTTGTGTAGTATTCATGGGATATGTCCACTAGCGCCTCTGGGGAGCGTGCTATGGTACCATCTTGCGCAGCCAGAGCATCACATTAGGTTCAGGATTTCCAGGCGGTGAACTGACGCATGAAGAATCTCAATATTTTTCACCCTTAGCCACCACTTTCACTCCTGCCTGTAACATGAGCCATTCCTGTGCTTGCTTGATGAAACCTTGGATCTCGAGGGTGAGCCAAACCCATTCCCTCATCCAATTGGTGCTGTGGCCCACTTGGGGGGCATTCCTCTCGAGATGTGCACGTTGGTTGATCACCCTTTGGAGCGCTGATGCCTCAGCCACGTGCCTCCTGGACAATGTATGTTTCATGGTGGCAACCATTTTGGCCTTCAGGCGTCCCCTGGTCTGGATTGGGTCTTCGCTGAGGGGGTCCCTCACATCACTAGCCAGGGTTCAGACTGCTAACCAGTGGGCAAAGTTGGCATTAGCTACAGTTTGTGGGTGAAACTTCTCCCATTTTGGGCGTGGCTGTACTTGCAGTTCTGACCTCAGGGTAATCCTTACCAGCCAATGGTCTGAGTGGTTGACACTAACTGTCTCAAAGTTTTCTACCATACATTTGAGGGTCGCTGGGATGCAGATTAGGTCAATATGTGTCATTGAGAGCAGCTCGCCCTCTCTGACGTGTGGCCTTGTCATGTGCTCAAGGGTTGGCGCATCCTTTGGGCATGCATCAATGACCCCTAATGTGGCCATGAGCGATGCAAGCTCCTGGTGCCCGCAGGGATGATCAATGTCTGGGGCCATCTGTCTGTGGCTCTTGTGAGCCAGCAGTTCATGTCCCCTAGGAGGAAGCTGTTTTCTGGTAGTGGTAAATTGGCCACCTCTTCGAAGAAGTTGATGCAGTTGCTGGGGATGTTGGGGGTGTGAGTATTGACTAGGGTGTACTTATTTCCCTGCCAGGTGATCATGATGGCCAGGACTCTCCCCCCTAGGTGATCAGTTGAGGATGTGATGGTGATGCCCCTGCCTGGTTTGATCACAAACCCGCAGAGGGTGGACCAAGTTGAGAAGTTTGGGAGGAGCATCTGGGTCCACTCAGGCTCCTCCCCCTCAGGCAGTGACTCTCCTGGATCACCAGGATGTCAGCCAGAGGGTTTCACAGGTGCTGAATTTTCTTGGCCCGGGATGTGGCGGCCTTCAGCCCTGTGATATTGAACATCCCTATTGTGATCAGATTGCCCAATCATCCCAATCTGCCTTAATCAGAGAGTTCCAGGCCATTTGACCCAGTTCTATCATGATTTAAGCGATTTGAGCTTTGAGTACTCATTTGTGAGCTCTGCGCCACTGAGCTGAGCTGAGGCAGCGCTCACTCTATCAGTAGCTGGGCCATCTTGAAAATTTTTTTAACCCTTGTTCTGAGAGTTTTTCATTGAGAGCACAGGCAGGTGACTGGAGTTGTGAAATCTGGCCTGAACCAGTGCTGGTTCATTTCCCACTCCCATGGGCTGCGTCTGTCCCTGTGTTGCTGCCTGCGTCTGCTGGTTTGCTGTCCCCTCTATTGGCTCTTCAGGGGTCTCTCTCAGGATCTCGAAATGGTTTACATTTCCAGCATTATTGGTTTCTGGGATCTGATTCACTTTTTTAGCTTCCTCAGCCCTCGCTCTGGCCTCTGCTCATCACTTTGCTTTCTCCTCTGCTTTGCATTGTTTGGCAGTGACCAGTTTGATGATCTGATACTCGCCATGTTCCCCCCAGTTGAATGGGGTTGTTGCCACCTGAATTTTACAAAATTTTCATTATTTTCGTCCATTTCCTCAGGGTCCTCCTCCTCCTGCTGCTTGCCTACAGCAGGGCATGCATGGGCCCAATGCCCAAGCGCCTGGCAGTGCTGGCAGATGGGAGGAGCCTTCTCTGGGGTGACTTTAAAGGGGTCAGATGCTTGTCCCTCTGGCAAGATGAACTGTGCGACATGTGGGATCAGGTTGGGGTCAGCTTCTACTTCAGGCTTGGGGTCAATAACCACGATCGCCTTTCCACTGCAGAGTTCTGGCATGAGGTGGAAGCGCTGCAGCTCAAACTGCTTTACTCTTCTGTACTCCTCAAGGCCTTTGATTAGCTCCGCTTTGATGAAGTCATGGGGGAGATCAGTTGGGAGATCTTCAAAGGAGATGAAAAGGTCATTCTCCTTGTTCCAGCAGGTATGGTGTACCTTGACATGGTGGGGCACACCTTTGACAGTTACCTCAATGATGACCTTTGCCATGGCATCTGCCTGCTCCGCCGTGGCAAAGCCAATATCTACAAATCCTCAACAGAATTCTTGCTTAATAAAAATGGCATTTTTGAAATAAATTTTTCTTTTTTTCTGTGATTGCCAACAAAATCTCTGTGTGTTCAACCCCAAATTTCACTCTAACCCCATGCTTAACAGGGGAGGAGGGTAGTGAATGGTGGATATTATTATAAAGCATATGCTGGTGCAGAATTTTCAAGTACCCTTCGGTAGGGACTTGCATCTGTCATTTTGGTATGGTTTGCATGGCTTACCAGGAGCTCCCTGTGGGAGCGTTTGATGCCCTTGGGAACGACATGTTGGTGGAATTACCACCCTTTGCGATGTTCACCCAGGACTTCTGATTAGAGTTGTGCATCTTTTCCTTCTGTGCTGATTATTGAATGTTTGTGTTCAACTTGAATCTTCCTTTGCTCTATAAAAGTGATGCTTAGGAGAAAGAAAAGCAATAATAATAATAAAAATGATAATTTACATTAATAATTATAAAGACTTAAAATGGAGCTATTACCCAACAATATCACTTTATTTAATATCAAACTAACGGCTACTTCCGTTACTTTCCTACTACCTCTTCTTCTTCAATCTAAAAACCTCCAATTTCTCACTATCACGCTCAACTCTTAGTATTCGATATTCCTTGGTGGATTCAACATGCTTTGTTTAATAAATTCCCCATTCACTATGATCTAAAGGTTTCATTTGAATATCGAGGCTTTGGAGGAATTCCCTCAATTTGCCAAACCATAATTGCTTCAATTGATTTACAGCACCTTGACATAATCTATTGCTCAGTTCTGAGGCTCACCTCAAATCTGAACTATGATCTGTCAGAACTATAGCCTATCACTCAGTCATATCAGAATAGTGACAGCCCCCTCTGACCCATAAAAGGGTTGGTCTCTGTGATGAAGGCTGTATTAAATTGCAAGTGGCCTGGAGAGGAGCCTCCAATGAACTCCCCAGATTCAGCTGAAGATTTGGTGCAATCTGACCACCCAAACTCATTTTGTTTGCACAATTATTAATAGAAGTGTTACCCCAATAAGAGGGGTTCCACTGGGAATTGACCAGGGTCTTTTGGCCAATTTTCACATCACTTACCTCCAAACTACTATTTTTGATAAATCAGGCTTGTAATTGTCCATCAAGAGGTTGGTGTTATCCAACCCTAAAAGTTACCTCAGTGGTTTAACTTGGATGTTGGATTAAATCCAGCATCTATTTACTCT
Source organism: Massospora cicadina (assembly GCA_022478985.1). NCBI lineage: Eukaryota > Fungi > Entomophthoromycota > Entomophthoromycetes > Entomophthorales > Entomophthoraceae > Massospora > Massospora cicadina. The sequence continues at coordinate 3,135 of JAKSZP010006211.1, read as the reverse complement.
GCTGAATATCAGGCATCTGGCACACAAAAATCTGGGTGGTTCTGTTCATTAAATAATTCCAAAATCCCAATTTCTCACATCTCTCAATTCCAATCTCTAATTGCTCAACCTCATTGTTGCCTTAATTTCCAGTTGTTAGTAACCAGCACCAGAGGGAGCTGGTGTCTGATGGCCAACCCTGGAACTAAGGTGATGGTGGGCGTTAATTCTGATGAGGCCTCCCCTTCCCCAGAGATCAGAGTGTACCAAGGGAACCTAGCCCAGCAGGTTTCCTTACTATTGGACAGGCCACTTTGTGTGGGGGTAGCCACCTGGCCATGCTGGATTGCACACCATTTTAGGGAGTGTATCCCAGCCAAGCACTGGGTGTGCTCCCCCACATTAGGTGGGTTAATCCTGCAGCACAGTATACAACTCTCCCTCATCAGTTTACCTCAACATGAGGGAACCAAAATTTATTCTGGATAAATTTCTTGAGGATCAAGGTAAATTTCTTTAAGAGATCCTCATGGCAGTGGCCCCTTGCTTTGGGATCTCTCCTTTTGAGAGGTGCTTCCCTTTAGCGGGGGGTAATTTGATGAAACAATTTAAACTGTTTGTCTCATTTTGACTTAAAATTCATATTTGAAATCCCAAGTCAAAATTCCTCAGGTTATTTCCAGCTAGGTTGGCTTGGCACCAGGTTTTGCCCTCTCAGTGCCATTATTTAGGCTCAAAAGAGCTTAAAGAATGGACTGGGAGGGCTCCTCAAAAGGGCGACCTTAAAAGTTCAGGCACAAGCTTTACTGAATCTCAGTTCAGAATTTTGATCTCTTCAGCCGCTTAAGCCCATGCCTTACCTGTATTTTCAGGGTCAAAACAAGATTTTGTCTCAATAACAAAACCTTGAGCTTCCAGGGCATGGCATTCCAAGCTACTTTGTCTTTTTCTTACTTTCTTGCAACACCAGAGAAATGCTGTGAATTTCCTCACTCATTTTTTATTTAATTAAATAAAAATAAAAGGGTTATTTTGGTGATTTGCAACCTTGCTTACCTGTCATTTTTTTGATGCTTAAGAGTTCCCTAAATTTTTATGGTAAAGACAAGTTGGTATTAAACCTTAAAAGCTTACCTCAGTGGTTCAACTTGGGTGTTGGACAAAAACTGGTTTTATTTACTTCACTGATTATCTTGCATCTGGCAAACAGAATCTGGGTTGTTCCATAAATTAGAAAAAATATAGTTGATATAATAAAAGGAGGAATTTGGGTAACTGACTTTGTAAGCATAGTCTGGATAAAGATACTTTAAACCAAGGAAGTGGAGTAACACTAGGCATATGAAAGAGGAAAAATTTCAAAGGATTTCAAAGCCTTACAAACTTTAATATAAATTAGTGACTTAGCAGATCCTAACTAAGTCTAATTAGAAAACATGACTAATTCAGCTTAATGACATGGAATAGCATCTGTAACAAATGAGTTTGCACCAATATCCCACAAGGGAATCAGGAAGTAAGAGCCACACACTGACTCCACTAGGGATCAAACTGCTAGAGCCAATCCTCAAACTCATCCACTGAGTTTTGCCATTACCACATATCCTTGGATCCCTGTCCACACGCTGCAGGAGGATACAAGTGGCACGCCAACGCCACATCATGCCCACTATTGGAGCCCATGTCTTCCAATCCAATTATTCTATTTTAAAATAAAATACTCTTTTTGATTCTGCCAACAAATCTTTATTTGATTTTAGGACTTATTGTAGAAGACTCAACTGGCTATTCAAGCCAGCCTATCCTCAAATATATAGTGCATTTTCAAATATACAATAGGCTTTCCACTATGCCAAGCTCTCCTGAACCATCCCACATATTTTGGGTGAAGATTCCATTCCCCCTGGAATCATTGTCCAAAATGCTTGTAAGTCTGACGTCATATTGACTTGGATATGATTTGGCTTCAGTCCATCAATTTTCCCTCACTCCAATTCCTTCTCACTTAGGTTTCTCCTTATATTTGGATCTAGTACATACCAATCTATAGCAATGTATGGATCAGATACCACCTGATCCATTACAGCATCATACAAAATTAAAATATTTCCAAGATTTCTATGGCTTTGTTAAGTTTAAAATGCAAAGTTCAGAGATACCAGGACAACCCCATTAATTGAGCAACAAGTAGTCACCAATTCTAATTAATTTATTCATATAAGTGGTAAATAAGTTAGGAAATTTTATATAAAAAATACAAGATGCCATGGTAGGCATAACCAACTATGAAACATAGTGAAAAGTTAGGTTTTTCTTAAGATTTATATTACTTTAAGTTTATGAGATGAAGTAGATATGATATAACAGATTGTAAGTACCTTAAATTATATAAAAAAGTATTCAAGGTGGGCTGATCTTGGGACAAATACGCCACACCCAAAAATTTTAGCTAGTACAGGTTTTAAACTTATATTGAACATAACTAGCACTAGGGTGAAAGCAGAAATTCCCCTTCCAGACTAACCACCCTTTACCTTTAATTATAAAGCCTTGTATTGATCAATTATCTTGAGCTACTTGTACACAGTAATAATTATAAAACAAAAGGTAAAATATCAAGTTGATGGCTAATTTTCCTAAGGATCTTATTAAACATCAATGACTGCCCCCTCAGGATGGGATTTTTATACTAAAAAGATTCTAATTTCTAAATTGAAAATTATGTGGCTAAAGTCTGAACTCTCTGAGAATTTTAATAAATGCTAAGTTAACCCCAAGCTACAAATATGAATGTATAAATTAAGAAACAGATGCTTATGAGGAAAAAAGTTGTAAGATAATAATAATGATCTATATAGTAAATATATACTTGAGAACTTATTCAAAAACTTATAGAAAGAATCTAACATAAGCATGCTTTAGTTATAAATAAAAATATGTAACTTAATAATGTGATGAATGTTTGAGTTGTTCTATAGATCCCTTTAAAAACTCTTATGCTTTTTGATTATTTTCAGTTTAAAGAAGTAATATAAAGTTTTTCCATCAATTTTTCTTGTTAGTTTACCAGTTAGGTGTAAAGTAAATTGGTTTGTACGCACTTCCTTAGATTATATACTGATATCATACTTTAATATATAAATATTGAGCTGAAAA